>BDDC01000270.1:51824-79733 GCA_001662425.1 Chlamydomonas sphaeroides | reverse complement strand
CCCAGCCCAGCCCAGCCCAGCCCAGCCCAGCCCAGCCCAGCCCAGCCCAGCCCGCGGCCCCCACCTGCGCACACAGCTTCGACAGGCGCGTACGCACGGCGTCGGGCTGGCGGATCTCGCGGATGGTGTCGAGCACCTGGATGGGTCGGGAAGAAGGGTACGGGGTGGCGGGGGGCCCATCAGTCAGGGAGCGCACACGCCGCGGGGCGAGGGCTCCGGCACGGTGCGTCCAAACACGAATGAAAGCCTGTCAACACGGAAGGGGGCACGGTATCCGGCGCCAAGGCGCAGCAGACCACCGGCCCTTGGCACATTGGCACAAAGTCCCCGATGTGTCGCCGTGCCCAGCGTCCCGCAGCGCCTGCAGCGGGCTGCGCTGCTGCTGCCAGCCGGCAGCGGGGCCGCGGCGGCGAGGAGCGAGGAGGAGGAGACGGAGGCGGTGGGTGCGCGCCTTCTTAGAACTACGGGGAGGCCAACTACCTGCCAAGCCTGTGACCTGTGACAGCGGAAACTCACGCACCTTGGGGTCGAAGTGCGTCCAGCGCAGCCCCTTGTCGGCGCCCACCAGCTCCTCCAGCACCGCGATGAGGTCGGGCGTCAGCTTGCGCAGCGCATAGCCCTGCGGGTCTGGGGACAGGGGGGGATGAGGCAGGGGAAGGCGGCGGCCAGGGTTAGAGAGGGAAGGGCGAGGGCCTGGACCCAGCAGCGGACGAGCGAGCGAGCAGCGAGCAGGCCATGGTGATAAGGCCAGGAGGGGCTGGCAGCGTCGACCGGTCGCCGGCTGCACCCAAGCGTTGTGCTACCTGGCGCCGGGACCTACCCTGGCCCCACACCGTTTGACCTACCCTGGCCCCACACCATTTGCTCGTAGTGGTCTATGAGGCGGGTGGTGATGAAGGCCTTCATGCGGCGCACGCCCTGGCGGTTATGGGGGGGAGCGACGGAGGTGGACGAAGGGATGGGACAGAGGCGTTGCAGGATTGGAGGCGAGGGCAGGTGGCCGTGCCGTCGGCTGACGACGGACAGGCGCGAGCAGCCTTGTGCGGGGGCAGCGCCCGCACGCCCTCGGAAACAAAGTCCCACCCACACCCGGGCCCCTCAGCACCTACCTCGAGGTTGGCGGCGGTCTCGATGGCGTGCAGCGCCGACACAGCGCACAGCTCGCCGAACAGCAGCTGGAGCTGCAGCAGCCAGTGGCGCACTCCCGCGTCAAAGTGCTCGGCCTGTGGGGGCGGGAGGGAGGGAGGGGTCGTGAGGCTGACGTCGACGGATGTTGCTTGGGACCGGCGGCGGCAGCTAAGATGAGGTGGGCGCCAGGTACCCGATGCGCCCGCCTTGTGCCGTACACCTGCCGTACGGTACTCACCCGGATGTGGGGCCCGCACGTGTCCAGCACGGACTGGATCTTGTCGCGGACCGCAGGCGACAGCTCCTCGAAGCTCTTGGCGCTGTAGCCCGCCGCCGTCGGGTCCACTCCCTGCAGCATCAGCGCCGCCTGCGCCGCCGCCGCCGCGGCGGCCGCCGCGGCGTCGATGCCGCCGCCGCCAGCGACGGGGCCGCCGCCGCCGCCGCCCATCAGCATGTGGAACGACTCGAGGCCGCTGGCGGCGCCGCCAGGCGAGGCACGCGACGGCGGCTGCGGACTGCCGAAGCCCATCGTGCCGCCGCCGCCGCCGCCGCCGCCAGAGGGCAGTCCGCCCCACATGGTGTGCTGGTGCGGCGACGGCAACGCCGGCGGCGATCGCATGCCGCTGGCGCTACCCGACAGCGAGCCGCCGCCCAGCGGCGCCGGCGGCGACGCCAGGCCGGCCAGAAGGCCGCCGTAGGCGGCGGCGGCGCCGTCGTCGTAGGCGGCGCCGAGCGCCACCGGCAGGGCGTCGGCGGCGGTGGAGCCGCCGCCGCCGCCGCTGGGCATGGACGCAAGGATGGAGGAGAGGAGGCCGGGGTTGTGGTGAATGGCGTCCATCAGGTTGGGGTTTTGCTGCAGGAGGCTGAGGAGCATGGCGTTTGGCCGCGCCTCCGCAGCGGCGGCGCCGTCGGCACTGCCGATGGCGCCCGGAGGAGCCGAGCGCGCCGGCGTTAGCGGCGCCAGGGCTGCCGCCGCGGCTGCGGCGGCGGGCGCACCGCTGTCGGTGGAAGTCGACGGCGAGCGGGCCGGCGGCGGCGGAGCCAGCGGCGGCAGCAGCCCGGCGTCGGCGCCGGCAGCGGCGCCGCCGGCGGCAGCGGGAGAGCTCTTGGCGGGCGTGGCGGGCAGGCTGGCGCTGCAGCGGTACGGCAGGCCCAGCGGCGCTGACAGCTCGCCGCTGGCGGTGGCGCCGCCGCCTAGGGAGGCGGCGATGAGGGCGGTGGCGGCGGCGTTGATGTCGTGCCAGCCGGCGTGGGAGTCCACTCGGTACAGCACATCCGCGGCGTCCTGGGGATGGGAGCGAGAGAGCGGAGGGAGCAGTGTTCAGGGTGGGGCCAAGGTTGCGGGTGCCGGCGGGTGCAGCTGCGGCGGCCGACGGTTGCAGCCGCAGCCCGCCGCGCCGGCCTGCCATGCGTTCGTCTCCACGCAGCCACTCACCCGTAGCGGCAGCACCTCCAGCAGCACCTCGCGAAGCATGTCCTGCGAGGCGGAGGCAGGAAACGGGGGGATCGTCGATCGCAACGAGCGCGCGGCCAGGGGAGGAGCAGGGTCCGAGCTCGCACGCTACGCGACACGCCCTGCTGCACGATCTGTGAGTGCTTTGAACCGGCTGCGACTGCAACTTACCCGGACCGTGGAGCGGCAGGTCTCGGTCACGCGGTGGCCTAGCTCCGGCGCGCCGGCCGAGCTGTTACTCGCGACGTCGCTGCTCAGGCTGTTCGCGGTCGACGTGCGCTTGCGCGGGCCGGCCGCGGTGTTGGCGTCAGTCGCGGCGTCAGTCGCGGGATTCTCGCGCGAAAAGATCTGCTCGCCGGGTGCGGTCGGGGCTTCAGCTGAGGCCGTGCTGCCCAGGCGCACGAGCTGCAGAGCGTTGATAGCATCCTGGCCGGCCCACGAGGCCTGACGCTCAACGCCGGAGGCCGAGCGCGGCAAGCCCTCGTTGGCATTGCTCGCACCGCGGGCCGGCGGCGCCGGTGCCTGGCCCTCACGACCGGCATGGTGGTGACCGTCGTTTTGCATGACGTTGGGCGCTCCGGCGGGTCGCAGCCTCAGCAGCCCGTGCTCAGCGCTCGAGGTCGGTGATGCGCCGATAAAACCTAAGAGCGACGGCCCCAAGCAGCTATCCTCGTCGTAGCCGTCTTCAGCTTCGACAATATGTGTCTTGAGCGGTATGGTGGAGGTAGCCATGAAGATGAGCGGCGAGGGGTGGTGGTGTCGACGTGACCCGAGGCTTCACAAGGTTGCTGCTGAGGTCAATCTTGGCCTGCGTCACGATGATACAGCTCACTGATGGAGATTCGAGTGATTGTGCAGGGAAATCGAGCCCGTCGGTGACCGCGCTGCGTTGGCTCGCGCCGAGGATGCTCGCGCGCGTCGCGGTCTGTTGGGCCTCAAATTGATTGGTTGAAGGTTCTGACCTCTGTAAGGGGTTGTCTTGTACTCGACTAGTTCGGTTCTGCCTGTGGGCCGCTCTGAGCGCGGCTAAATGCAGCTGGCGACCGACGGGTCACGTCCAACCGATCTTCACTGCACGCTTGGCGCTCTCAGTCGCAGGGCTCAGCGTTACATATTCCTTCAATCGTGCCTTGCCTCGAGACTGCCGGTGCTGGTCGCGAGACCAACCCGACAACCGTTGCGAAACCGGACGCGACCGCGCTGCTGCTACAGGCCCCCGACAAGACGTGCTGCGAGGGATCGCCGAGGCTAGGGTTGGCGTTGGCAAACCCTCACCCTCAAGTCGGCGCGTCCAAGGAACAAGGAAACCGGGTCCGGCGCCGCCAGTTCTCGCTTCGCTAGGCTTCGCTGTTCTAGGGCTTCCAGAGATTGCGCGTGGCGGCGCGCAATCTCTGGAAGCCCTAGAACAGCCATAGCGCCCACACGACCTGGCGCACTTGCACCAGCAGTCCCCCTCCTCGCCTGGCCAGCCTGCCGCAGGCCCCGGCCTCCCGGGCAGGCCCCGGCCTCGGGGGTCTTTCCGGGCTGTCCTGTGCCGCTGTTACCTGTCAAGCTCGCGAGCCTCGGAATTGAGCCGCATGTATTTGCGACGCACCTCGCGACCCGGCGGCCGTCAGCGGCCGTTCCGAGGACCCGCGGCCGGTGGGCCAGGTGCACCGGGCGGCTGCCATCATTTCCACCGGCAGCACTGGCTCGGTGCAGGGCTCCGAGGGCTGCAGCTGGCGGCCGTCAGACCGAAACCCAGTCGGTCTCCAGCGCTTCAAGGGTCTCCAAGGTTCTGCATGCTCACGGGCTTGCCCGTGACTGGGAGGTCACATTACGGTGTTCACGTCATTACATGGACCGCAGCCGAACCTCCGCAGCACCCTCAGCCCCTCGCCCGGGACCGTCCCCTGCCGCCGCCGCGCCCGCACTTCCTCGTGGATCACGACGAAAGCGCCGAAGGGGCGGCGCTCCGCCACGCCTCACGCCTCGCCCTCGCCGGCTTCCTCCGCCCCCCACGCGACCCCCGCCACCAGGCCCCGCAGCTGGTGCCTTGGTAGCGGCGCTGGTGCCTTGGTAGCGGCGCTGGTGCCTTGGTAGCAGCGCGTCTTCCTCCATCTGCCCTGTCTCCCGCCGGGCCTTGACCCCCTCCTCCTCCGCTGCTTCCCCCGCTCCCCGCACGCCCCTCCCTGCAGGCTACCGCCGGCCGTTCCCCTTGTCGCCTACCGCCCCTGCGGCGCTGCTGTCAAGCTTGCACACGTCCTCGTATTCGAGCCACACCTCCTTGCCGCGCGCCGGGCCGTCTGACAGCTGGACCTGCACAGTGGGGGCGCCAGAGCCACGAGGCGGCGGCGGCAGAGCGGGAGGGACGCCGCGACGTGAGGGGGCAGCCGGGGGACATGGCACGGCAGGGGGCGGCAGAGGACGGCAGGCCTGGCATCACAGGCGCTCAGGCGCAGAGCAGCGCTATGCTAGGCCGGCAGAGCGACGCTGCGTGGCTGCGGCGGCGAAGGTGCTTAGCGGCTGTGGCTGCAGCGGCGTTTGGGTGCAGTGGCGGCGGGGCGCGCGGCGCACCACGCCGCCGCCGCCGCCATGTGGGTCAGCGTGGGTCAGTGAGGGGGGCTGTGGGGCGGGTGCCCTACGGCCGGCGCCGGCCTTGGCAGGTGGCGGCGGGGTTCTGAGGAGCGGGGCGGGGGTGGGGGGCGCACCTGTGCCTGGTACTTGTCGGTGTTGATGGACAGCAGCGTGCCCCTGGGGGCGGACGGGCAGGGAGGGAGGGACGGCAGCAGGTGGGGAGGCCAGGCGGCACACACCGCGAGGGGGCGAGGTCAAGAACCTCGTGCTTTCACCCCTAGCCGTAACCCCCTTCCCTGCCCTTCTCTTCCCTCATCTTCCCTCCCCATTCCCCCCCAGCCCCCTCCTCACCTGCAGCCGCAGTGCAGGCCGCTCCCCCTCCCCCTCCCCATCTCCCGCTCATCCCCCTGCTCACCTGCAGCCGCGGTGCAGGCCGTTGACCACCAGCACGCCTCCCCCCGGCGAGGGGATGACGGTCTCCAGGTGCGCCTGGTCCACCCGCACTACGCTGCTGTCCTCCAGCATGCACACCTCGCCCACGTAGCGGTCGATCACCCGCTCCACCACGCCCTGTGCGTGGTAGGGGGAAAGGAGGGGAAAAGGAGGGAGAGGAGCGTGTGTGCTCAACTTTTAGGGCCAGAATAGGGTACCACCCCGTACGCGTCGCGCCTGTGTTTGTGGATGCACTCGCGCCTTGCCGCCCGCTGCCAGCGCTCTTCCTCGCTTTCAATTGAACCCCGCTCCGGAGCCCCTGGCTCGCCCCGCACCTTTTGCTTGTAGAAGCCGTGCTCTTTGAGCTCCTTGGCCATGACCTTGACCACGATGCCCGGGGCCAGCCTGGGGTAAAGCAGGGGGAGCGAGGGGGGGAATGGGTTGGGTACGTGCCGTGCAAGCGGGGGCTTGAGCTCCTTGGCCATTACCATGGCCACGATTCCCAGGGCCAATCCCAAGATAGGGCAGAGGGAACGGCGCGCTTGGGTACATGCCGTACAAGGGGTGGACCAGGGACGGGCCACTTCACGGACGACCATGACAGGGTGGGCACCCGGTGGCGGGGTGGGGTGGAAGGTGGGAGTGGGGCGGATCAGGGGTGGGCGAACAGGCAGGCAGGCGGCGAGAAAGGCACGCAGGATAGCAGGAGCGATCGGCTGGGCAGCGGCGACCGCCAGGACGCCGTGGACCCCCGCGGCACGAGACCTGGGGCCAGGCGCAGCCGGGACCTACCAGTAGTCGAGGCGCTTGCCGCCGGCGCCTCCCGAGGAGGATGACGCCGCGGCGTTGGACTTTGCGCGCAGCTCCGACTGTATCCAGGCGGCGGGGCGCCGGGGCAGCGCAGCGCTTTAGTCAGGCAGGTTTCCAAAGACAAGCCGGGTGTGCCCATCCCTGGCCGAGCGCCGGCAACGCGCGTCGACTTGCTGGCGGGCTGCGCCACGGGGGCGCAGTCGATGCGAGCCCAGCCCCGTGCAGCGCGTCCCTCCCGTCCCCCCCGTCGCCCCACGCCACACATCTACGCTAGCTGAGCGGACCGCCCGCGTGAACCCCTCGCCCCCTCGCCCCCCCTGATCAGCGCGCAGCTCCGACCGGGGCCAGGAGGCGGGGCCCCGCGGCAGCGCCCGCCGCCTGCCGAAGGATCCCCATGCGGGCGCTGCCGCCGTGTGGCACCGTGCGGCGCCTCAGGGCGGCAGGCGGGCACTGGCGCCACAGGGCCCCTCCCGCCCGCCCCCTGCTGGCCGCCCAGGCGCACGGCCCCTCCTGCTCCCCCCCTCAGCTGCTGCGCGCCCTCGCACTGCGGCACCGCGGTTGGCTTGCCCGCGTGCAGCCCTGGCCCCGTCCCTCGCATCTGCACACTGCCCTGCCCTGCCCTGCCCTGCCCTGCCCTGCCCTGCCCTGCCCTCCCCTGCCCTGCCCTGCCCTCGCACCTGCATCAGCTCATCCAGCTTGCTCCGCTTGCCGCCCCGGCCGCTGCCGCCAGCCTCCAGCTCCCCATCTGCGGCAGGGCAGGCACAGCAATGCGACCTCACCTCACCATACCTCACTGCATTGCATGACCCGCCAGGCTCCGGCCGCAAAATTGCCCGTCTTGTTGCGTCCGCCCACGCCCTCCTTGCGCCCAGGCCCCCTGGCACCCAAGCCCGGAAAGGAGCCCCACCGGCCCCCACCCAGCACGTCCCTCAGCAGCCACACGTCACGCAGGCGCCCGAGCCGTGTAGGCCCATCCCAAGCGCAGGAGCGGCGAAACCACACAAACCCGACAACGCCTGACCCACCGTCGTCATCGCCAAAGATGTTGGCGGCCGCCGCGGGCGCTGCCGCTGCCACCGGCCGCGCCGCTACGCGCGCCAGCCCGACCGGTGCCGCGGCGGCGGCGGCCGCGGGCTTGGCGGCGGCGAGGCTGATCTGGATTGGCGCCTGGGGGGGGGGGCGGGGCAGCGGGCAGCGGGCAGCGCCCCCTGTTGTGAGCCGTGGTGGCCGCTGCGCGACCGTTTGACACCCCGCCCTCTCCTTTCATCCCACCCCTTGCTGCTTGCTTTACACCCGTTGCTCGGCGAGCCTGCACCCCACGCTCTCTCGCGCCGCCCCTTCCTCGCCCTCTGCGCCACAAAGTTTCACTGCCTCCTCCCTTCCCTTCCCCTCATCCTCACTCGCTGCCGACCTGCGGCACCGTGCGCCCCCTCCCGCCAGCTCGGCACGAACCTTTGCTCCCATCTCAACCCTCAAACCCCCGCCCTCACCTCGTCCTCGTCCCGCTGCAGCACGTGCGCCTCCTCGTCGTCCTCCTCCTCCTCGCTCAGCGGCTCGCCCTTCTCAAGCTTGGCGCGCTTTGCGCGGACGATCTGAGGGAGGAGCAGCGGGTACGGATGGCCAGGGTTAGCGCCACCAGCTGGCGGAAGGCGCCGCCTGTCCCAAACGAGGAGCAGAGCCAGGGCGAGGGGCACAGCAGGAGGACGCAGTAATGCCCTCTGGGTGGACCCCGGGCCGCTTCCAAAGGCAAGGCGGCAGGGCCTAGCAGGCCGCGGGCCCCTCACGCCACGTCCCGCCTGGGGCCTCCCTTAACCCCCTCTCTGGCCCGCACCTGCTGCTGCAGCGCCGCCATGTGCCGCTCGTCCCCCTCGCGCTCCGCCTCGGTGCGCTTATTGCGCCGCTCGTCCTCCAGCTTGGTCTTGGGGTCCTGTAAGGAGAGAGATGAGGGCAGGCGGCGGCGCGGAGCGCAATTAGCAGGGTGAAGCGGCGAGCAGGGTGACACGGCAGCAAGCGGGACAGGGCGCTGTGGCGATGGCAGCAGTCAGCTGGTGCGCGTCCGTGAGGGGTGGCCCAAAGCCTGCAGTTGCCCTGCGGCGGACCCTGCAAGTGGCCCCACCGTGTGGATGAGCGTGATGTACCAACCCTTTTCCGTCTCGTCCACCTTGCACTGCCCTGAGGGCCATTGGGGTAGCCATGGGGCCAACGAGGGTTCAAGGCCGTGGAAGGGGCGTGTGGAGCTGCTGGCGCCTTGCTGGCCTGTTAGGTGAGTGCTGTGCCGTGGCGCCCACACCTGTCTTGCCCAGGTACTTCACGAACTCCGTCAACGAAAGCCAGCGAGTAGCGTTCATGTGGATATGGTGACGGTCGGTGATGTACTCGTTGTATACGTTCTTAGCGAGCACGCGGGAGAACGGGTGCCTGCGAGGGTGCGGTGGCAATGCGTGGGGGTTTGCCAGGGGGGCAAACACCCCCAGCCTCGCCAGGCGTTCCCCCAAGCCCCCCTGCCCCCGAGCCGGCTCACGCGCGTTTCAGGTGATCCATGAAATCCTTTTCAAACTCCTCTGAGTAGCCCTGCACCACGCGCTGCGCGCTCATCCCGAAGAGCTCCATCTGCCGCCTATGTCCCTCGCTGGTCTGGTGGCACTTGAATCCGTTCTCATCGCGGCACTGCTTCTGGCATAGCTGGCAGTACCAGCGAAGCTTCTGTAGGCCCTTGGACTTGATGCGGTTGGCAATCTGCACGGCAGAAGCCGCGCTGCATCGTGAGTGTTCCACTCGTTGCTTAGGCGAAATTTGCTTCGATTGCACAGCAGCCCCGCGCTGACTAGCCACTGCGCCCAGCTGTTCTTGTCACGCACCGCCTTCGGCGTGAGGAAATCGTTTTTGCCCATCCTAGCTGTGTAGCACTTGCTGAAGCCGTAAACAAGTGAGCGAACGAACGCTGAGCCGGTGTTGTCGCTGGCCTGAACGTGCGTGTGACGCCTCGGTGGCTGTCGTGCAGCCCTGTGCAGGGTGGAGCTAGGGTGGGCTTGTGCGCGTGCGGTATGGCCTTGTGCGCGGTTCGCGGACCATTGGGTCGGCGGGCGTGCGGCCATCGTGCGGAGGAGGCCGTGTGTTTCCCCTTCTTTCACCAGGGGCAGCGGGCTCTTGAAATGGCTCTACAGATTTGCCCGTGCCCTCCACTTGGGAAGCATTCAACCTGCTGCGCGTTGCGCGGCAACTCTCTCAGCCAGCGCTCATGCTCGCCCCATGTTATCTCCCCTGCCTCGGGGTTTCCGGCAGCTGCATGCAGCACCTCAAGCCTCGCTTTCTCCCCCTGGCGCCATTGGGCATGCTTCATAGGTGAAAGCCAGGCTGGCTGGCTGCGGCTTTGGGCAGCGAACCCGCGGGAGTTTCTTGGGGCTGTACGACATGGGCCGAAGTCTCTAAGGCACCCCGTTCCTCAGCTCGACCAGCACAGCTCCAGCTCCACAACGGTGACACAGTACATCACACTACGCTGACGAAATAGCTCTCCTTCTTGCGATATCACCTGGCCGAGTCCGCCACATTCTCTGAGCTGCAACTCGACCCTTGACCCCATCACTGTCGGCTTACCATCGAGCAAACAGCTTTGTTTTCTACATTAGGCAGCTATGGCGGAACTAGAGAAGACGTTCGCGCTTATAAAGCCCGATGCTGTGCGGGCGGGCAAGGCGCAGGAGATTATGCAGCTGATTGAACTCAATGGCTTTACAATCATCGCTAAGGAGAAGATGCAGGCAAGCCATGCAGCGGGGCGCGGAGCCGCGCATGCACACTAGACGCGAGGCTGCCACAAGGCAGAGGGAAGGCAGTGGGGACGCTCCAAGTTATAACATAGGTAGCGCATATTGGGACATTCTTGTAAGCGCACGGCTTGATGTTGGCCCGTGCCTGTCCCCTCCTGTCCCACAGCTCACCCGAGCCCGGGCAGAGGAGTTCTATGGCGAGCACAAGGGGAAGCCGTTTTTCGAAAACCTGGTCAAGTTCATGACCAGCGGCCCTGTATGGGCTATGGTGCTCGCCAAGCCGGGGGCAATCCTGGGGTGGCGCGCCCTCATGGGCCCCACTAACGTCTTCACTGCCCGCGCGGAGAAGCCCAAGTGGTGAGCGCAGCCGACCGTATCAGGACATGCGTATGCGCCACGGGGCTGCCTGATCGGCATGCCCCGCCCTAGGGATCCGTTCTCGTGTCCGCCCCTCCCTACATCCCGTTCTCACCGTGCCCTCCTCAATTCACTGATCCCAACCCTTCCGCTATCGCCTCAGCCTGCGCGCGTTGTACGGCACCGATGGCACGCAGAATGCCACGCACGGCTCTGACTCGCCCGCCTCGGCGGCCCGCGAGATCAAGTTCTACTTCCCCTCGCTCGTGCCCGAGCCGGTGACCGAGCCCGCCACCGCCGCCGAGTATATCACCAAGCAAATCCAGCCCGCGCTGTCCAAGGCGCTGGCCGCGCTGGCGCGAGAGAAGCCGTCGGCCGACAAGTACGAGTCCATCGCCTTTGTGGCCACTTACATGCTCAAGAACAACCCCAACAAACCCCGGGTGAGCATCTCGGCCTTTGCTCCAACGGCGACGCCCTTCGCATCAACTCGGCGGCCTATCCACAAACAGAGCGCCGTGCGCCTTGCGGCAAGCATCACGCTGACATGCCCGTGCCCCTGTTGCGCCGACGCAGGTGATCATGCCAAGTGACTGGGACCCCGCCATCATGGGCGCCGACGACGAGGACGACGAGGCGGAGTTCATCAACGCCAAGCTCGCCCAGCCCGCCGCCGAATCGTCGCAGGCCGAGCTGGATGCGCTGGTGTCCGCAGCCAAGGCCGACACGGGCGCCCAGCCGCCCATGCCCGAGCCGGAGCCAGAGCGGCCGCCATCGGCGCGGCCCTTGTCGGCGCGGCCGCCATCGGCGCGCCCGGTGTCAGCACGGCCGCCGTCCGCCAGCGCCGCGCCGCCGCCGCCAGAGCCGGTGGCGGAGCCGTCGACGGACCGGCCGCCGTCCGTGGCGGGCTCGGCCAGCGGGCGGCCGACGTCGGCGGTGGCACGGCCGCCGTCGGCGACGGGCTCGGCGGCCGGGCGACCGGCGTCGGCAGCCGGATCCGCCAGTGGCCGCCCAGCATCTGCCGCTGGCTCGGCCGCCGGCCGAGCCTCGTCGCGGCCGGGCTCCGCCTCTGCGATGCCAGCGCCTGTCGAGGCGGAGGGCGAGGAGGACCTGGCGGCCATGGACCTGGCGGCGACCAAGGTGCAGGCGGCGTTCCGCGGCTACCAGGCGCGCAAGGAGGTCGCGGTGATGCGCGCGGACGCGGACGTGGGCGAGGGAGAGCCCTCCCAGGCCGCCGAGGCTGAGCCCTCGGCCCTGGCGGAGGCCGAATCCCAGCCCGAGGCGTCGGAGGCGCAGCCCGAGCCGGAGGCGCAGGCCGAGGCGTCGGAGGCGCAGCCCGAGGCGGAGCCGGCGGCGGGTGGCATTGAGCTGGACCTGCCGGATGGCGTGACGGACGAGATGGCAGCGGCGGCGGCGACACGAGTGCAGGCGCACATGCGGGGGCACATGGCACGCAAGCAGGTGGCGGCCATGCGGCAAGACCACGCCGGCTCGGCGCCGGCGCCTGAGGCGGAGGCGGAGCCCGAGCCGGCGCCGGAGGCCGAGGTGGAGCAGGAGGGGTCGTCGGACGGCTTCGTGCTCAAGCTGCCCGAGGGCGTGACGGAGGAGATGGCGCAGGAGGCGGCCGTGCTGGTGCAGGCGCACATGCGCGGTTACCTGGCTCGCAAGCAGGTCAAGGAGATCAAGGCCGCGCGGCCGTCGCGCCCGGCCGAGGTCGCGTCGGTGGATGAGCTGGCCGCGGACCCCTCGGCGGCGGCGGCGGCGTCGTACGAGGACGGCGGTGAGGCGCCGGCCGAGGCGGAGGCGGAGATGGAGCCCGAGCCGCAGCCCGAGGCGTCAGAGGCACAAGCCGAGCCGGAGCCGGAGGCGCAGCCGGAGGCGTCGGAGGCGCAGCCCGAGGCGTCTGGCGAGCCGGCGGAGGCTGAGCCGGAGCCCGAGGCTGGCGCCAGCTATGGTGACGGGGAGGCGCCGGCGGAGCCCGAGGCCGGCGCCAGCTATGGTGACGGGGAGGCGCCGGCGGAGCCCGAGGCCGGCGCCAGCTACGCGGAGGGCGAGGGCGCGCCGGCGGAGGGTGATGGGGAGGGCGCGCCGGCCGAGGGCGAGGCGGGGGCAGAGCCGGAGGCGGGGGCCAGCTATGCTGATGGGGAGGGCGCAGCGGCGGAGGGCGAGGTTGACTTCGCGGAGGGCGAGGAGGGCGAAGAGGCCTAGTTGGCGGGCGCGGGTCTGCTGGAGGCGGAGTTGGGCGACTGGGCTTGAGGGGTGACTGGCAGGGCGGGTGCTTGTGGGCTGCTGGGGAGTCCCTGTCATGGGGAAATCCTTGGCGTGAGGCAGGAGGTCAGAGCGCGGGCGAGCTTTGGCGAATTGTAGGCTGCTGCTGCTGCTGAGATTGAGAGCAGCATGACTGGGTGCGTCCAGTGTGCGGAGCGGGTGAAGGCTGGATCTGGCAAGGGTGGCCGTGCGGCGGCAAGGCCATGACCCGGGCCGGCAATGGCGTGTGGTGGCATGTACAGTTACAGTGCGCATGGAGCAAGGCGCGGGCTGCAGCGCAGTCCCCGAAGGACGTATCATCGTCGCTCGGTTGATCGGCCGCTGCCGCGGCGCTATGAAACATGCAGTTCCGGAACTCCCCGTTTGTCAAGATACCGAAGGTTACGTAAATGCCAGGATTGGGTCCACACAAGTCTGATACGAGCACCGCCTGCGCCCAGGAGGCCTCCTGCCTGCGCCCACGCGCCCGGCCGAACAGCCAAAGCCCAGACGCTCGGGAGCAAGATGGCTTGGATCGAGCCAGTGCCAACCAGTGCCATCGCCATCGGCGATGGGAAAATGGGCCTTGTCCACAGCCCGTGCGTTTCTTGTGTGCTTCCTACCGGCCGCCACCCCACACATCCACCCAACTGACGACCATCACGACATCCATCCACACCCAGGCGAAAAGCAAAGACGAGCATTTGCGAGGCACCGCCATGCCGTACACCGCTGCACAAGCGTGCCTCACTCACACCTTCCCACCGCTACTTGAACAAAGCGCAGCCAAACCCGCCCGTGCCCGCACACCGCGGCACGACATCGCTTCCGCCGCCGCTGCCATCTCCCCACCCCCAGGACCGATGCTCGCATGGCGCCGGACGTGCCCTCCGGCATGCGGCCGCCCCTGCCGCCGGGGGGCACCCGTGCTCCGCCATGCGCATCCTTTCTTTGCCTGCTCTCCATTCCCCCCCGGCACCGCATGCGCGAGACCCAACCCATTCCCTCCGGAGCCGCATCACGATGTGACAGTCTCCGCCGCGTCCAGCGCCGGCACCGGCGCCGCCGCCTTATCGGCCGCAGCCTCTTCCGCCCCATCCTCCTCCGCCGCCGCGGCCGCCGCTTCCTCCAGGACGCCAGCCCCCGCCGCCGCCGCGGAGTAGGCCTCGTCCGTGACCGAGCCAGCGGCGGAAGTGGGCGCGGGCGTGAGGCCCGTGGCAGGGGAGTTGATGCCGGGCAGCACAAAGTCGTCGTCGTCGTCGGCTGCCTGGCCGCTTGCGGCTCCCTCGAGGCCAGCAGGCTCGCCCTCCGAGGTGTGGCTCTTGAACGAGGTGTGGAAGGGGCACGAGCGCTTCGTCCAGCCCTTGTACACAACCTGCACGGACAAAAGAGATGGCGCGAGAACAGGGGCACGGCCGGCGCGTGGTTCCGGTGGCAGATGGCGGTCAGCGGCGCACGCGAAGCGCAGGGTCCCTGCAGCAGCCAGCTTGGCGTTCGTGCAGCCTGCATTGCTTGACCGGCTGGGCCCCCACGGCCCCCCGTGGCTCCCGAGGTCCGCCCGCCTGCTGGCCCCTAGCAGCCGCAGGAGCAGCTACAGCGGCGCGCCGCACCTTGGGCGGCCACTCATGCGCCTCGATGGGTCGGAAGTGCACCTTGGTGGTGGCCATGTAGGCCTTGGCGCGCTGCCGTACGTCCTCTGGGATCTGGTGCAGCTCGTCCAGCGTCTGCGTGTACGGACGTCACGGCGCACGGCGAGAGCCGTGAAGGTCAGGTGCGAATGCGGACCGCGAGGCTGGCTCGCGTCACGAGCGCTGCACCGGGTGCCCTCCGTCACCCAGACGGACACGAGCACGGTACGGGGTACGGCTTCCGGTCTCGTGCGGCGGCTCGCGGGCTCAGGGCTGCGTGCGCCTGCAGGCGGCCGACGGCAGCCAACGGATCGCCCCAGGCACGCTGCTGGCTGCTGGCTGCGCGCTAGGGCTGCAAACAGCCAGGTGCTGCGATACTGGTATAGCCCCCGCGCCTCGCTGCGTCGCTGTCGTACCTCGGAGAATGTGTCGGCAAAGGTCTGCCAGTGGGTCAGGTTGAGGCCCTCGAAAAGCAGGTGCAGGTGGATGAGCCGCAGGTCGGCGGCCAGGCCGGGCAGCTCGTCCTGCCGGACAAGGAGGGCAGGCCCAAGCGAAGGGCGAACCGGGCCGGACCGTATCAGACGGCGGGGCAGGGCAAAGCTGGGTGCGGCCGGCGTTGCCCCAGCCCGCGCCGCTGCCCCGACCCGAGACCATGCGGGCTGGCCCGGCCCCACTCCGGGGCGCTGCGCCACAGCCGTCGCACCAGCCCAAGAGGCCGGCCTAGCGACAGCGATGCACCCGTCAGCTGTGGCGCCCTGTCGCTGACTCCCACACCCGTCCGCACCTCGAGCAGCTCCTGGCCGCCAAACACGAGCAGCATGAGCGCTTCCTGGTGCGTCTTGAGCTGCGGGCGGAGGCAGGTTGGCATGGGGTCTGTTCGTAATAATCAACATAGCCCGATGTGTGTGCCAATAGATGCAAGGGTCAGGGGCGAGGCACCACCGTCAGAGGCGATTGGCGGCTTGCCAGCGAGCGACACGGGGCAGCAAGGCACGATGGAAACACCGAAGGCGCTTGCTCCCCTTGCCTCTCCCTCCTTCCCTGCTGGCCCTCGCTGCCCGCATGTTCCCTCTGCCCTGTCACTACCTCATTCGTCTTGCCATGTCTCCTCTCCCTCGCCCTCCCGCCATGCCCACCCTCTTTACTGTGCGCGTTACTTTGGGCATTGGCCATTCCACTTCTGCTGCCAGCTCACACTGCACCTTCCCCTTCCCCAGCCTCTCGCTGCACGAGTTCCAGCCTCTCACTAGGTCATTGTCGACAACTTCTACCCCCCACTTCACGCCTTGCCTTCCTCCCTGTTCTTCTGTTTCCGCCCACCTTGCACATGTCCACAAGTCCACCCAACTCCTCACCCCTCCCCTTCCTTCCCCTCCCCTCGCCCTTTCCCCGACTTCGTGAGGTCCACCCCCTCCCTCCTCGGCTCCCCCTGTATTCAATCCCACTCACTGCCTCCCTGAGCCACCCCTTCTCCACCCACCTTGTACATGTCCACTCCATCGAAAAATTGCTTCATCGACTCCTTCGCGAGCACCTGCAAAGCACCACCACGGCGCGGGACGCAGCGCAGCACGTTCAGCAGCTGCCGCGGCTCACACCGCACGCCAGCCGGGACGACCACGATGTGGCGCTCCTGCATCGCACCTCTGCAACTTCCAAACCCCAGCGCAGACATCCTGCGCGGAAGCCGCGACAACCGCACCCCTTGCCGTACAGGTACGGCTGCCGTACCTTGCCGTAGAATCGCTCCACCAGGAACTTCATGCTAAACTCCTCGCTTCCCTTGACGCGCTTATGTGCCTGGTGGCCCTCGTCTTCCGCGGCCACGCTTGCCGGCGCCGCCAGCCCGTGAACCTGGGCGGCAGGTGGCAGGGAGCCGGAGGCATGGCATGGCAGTGGGAATGGGAGGTGCCGACTTGGGACATGCACCTAGGGGTTGACAGCAACGCGGCACGCAGATCCACACGGCTAATGGCCTTCCTCTCTGACCCGAGGAGGGTCAAGGGGCTGAAGGTTCACGGAGCCCGGGCCCAGCCCGGCGCGCCGCGGCCGTAGCGTTTGGCGTGCGGCGCTGGAGATGATGTGAGGGGTGCGCGCGAAGGCTGCGCGCACAGCAGCACGGACTGGCACGGGCGTGCGCACCTGGAAGGACACCTTCCGGGGCATCCGGCGGCCCGAAGGCGTGCGCTCCACGGTGCTACCCGACGCCTCGCTGTCGTGTGAAGTGGTGCTACCAGAGTGCTTCAAGGCTGAGCGCGGCCGCGGCGACTGGCCCTTCCACGCCTGTTGGGTTGGCGCGGCGAGGAGGCACGGCGAACAGCTTCAGCCCGCCAAGGCGTGCCACGTAGCTAGCTAGCCCCCACCGCCGAGCAAAGCCCCGCGCCCCTCAGCTATCCATTCCCCTGCCTATGCAGAGCGGGGCCTTTTCGTGGTCAAGTAGCATCCTCACATCGGGGTCCTTCACCCGAAGGGAGCCCAACTGCGCCTCGCCGAGCGAGTCTTGCGCCTCCGCTAAGGCAACGTCATCATCCATGGCCACATCCTCTGAAACGGGGGAGCGCAACGAGAGGCGCAAAGGAATTGTTTCCGATAGTATGTCTGAACGCCTGCATGCCGGTTTCCCAGCTAAGTTTACCTGGCGCCGGAGTGTTTGTGCCTGTCGTGGTCCGCGTCCCGGTCGAGGGCGCTTCAGAAAGGCCGGGGTCTCGCGCCGGGTGCTTGCTTCCATGCCCGCCCATCACGCTAGCGCGGTTTCAAACAGGTCTAAAGAAGCAGTAAGGAATTGGAGGTGCACGCTTAGCCGGGCTGCGTGCCTTGCGAGCCGCTGCAGTTGCGACAAGGTTGCGGTAGTGAAGGCTGCTGCTGTAGCTCGTGTCCGCAATAGTAAAGGAAGTTTCCAAGCGACGAACGATACTGCTCGGTGGCAGCGTCGCTGCGTATGGTTGGTGCCCGACAGCAAACGTGTTTCAGCTTGTGCGCATACTATGGAAGTGTGTGGTATTATCAATTGCGTTGCGCTGGGGAGGCCTGAGACCGTCTGGTGACACAGCGCCAGCGGAGCTGCAGTACGCCCCGCCCCCCGCCCCCCCCCTTATCCCTCTTGGCTCACGCCCTGGCTTCCCCTGTTTCCACACGGTTTCAAACCGCGAAAGCTGCTGGCTGTGGCCGTCCCATTGGCCCGATCGAAGCCTGGCCCGGCCCGCGTTGGCAGGCGTTGTTGGCTTGTTGTACGCCTCGCCGGGCCTCGCCGGGTGGGCACCGTCCTGAACCGTGGAAGTTAAATGGCGCGCCAAGGCGCAAGCACGCTGGGTTGAACATACGCGTGGCGCTGAACCACCGTCCAGGGTCCCCTGCTGGTTCCACCCGTCTCCAGAAGACCAATTGCACGTCCACACTGTTACTGTTACACCGCAAAGCGGAGGTCGCCGTTTCACAGCCAGGGGGGCCATCTGCAGATAAGGTCATCTCAGTGCAATAGAGCCCTCGGCTCCTCAGCGTTTCGTTCCGCCTATTCCACACATCCCTCAGATACCGAGCCACATGACCACCATTAGCCACCATCGGATCACGCCGGGACATGCAAGCAGGGCGGGGTCGCGGGGACAACGGCTGGATCGCCCCAACCAAGCAGCCAGAGTCAGGACGACCCTCCAGGGCTAACCAGGACGTGGGAGCTACAGTTTCATTCGCACAAGCGCTGCGGCACCTCGCCAGGCACTTTGGGAACGATCCCCACGCACTGGAAGACTCAGACCCATCGAAACAGCCGTTCACACCAGATAGATGAGAAGAACCCCCAGGACTGGCGGCAAGCGAGGCCGGCCCGCCGTCCGACATCCGCCTGGCTCGCTGCCGAGGACATGGTCTTGGCATAGCAGTGGTCCCATCTTCCCCCGCAATCACATGCAAGGAAATCAACAAGCAATGGGCCGCCCAGCCACACAAGGGGTGCACAACCTAGCACACATGAATGCTTGACTACGGTACGGTAGCACACGTGGACGAAATCATACGACAAGTTCACTGAACACCTGCGTGTGCAGACACCGGCGCAACCCGTTCGGGGCCGCCGCTTCCGCCCTGCTACTAGCAGTGCAACCCACACCCCACCGGCAGTGCCCAGAGGCAAGAGGCAATCCGGTAAATAGCCATGCTCTTTGGTAGGACTCGTAGCGCGATATTCGTCGTCGGTAAGACGCGTGGACGGTAGGATTCGTGGAGGTAAGTGAGAGGTGAATGGAAACAACTCAGTAGAAATGCATACGTCAGATGGCCGTCCTCACGCAGCGCCAAACCCTGCTCTTTTAGGTCCTCGCTGTTGCCCCACCCGCACTCTTCGTCCCGTGCGCTCCTCGGGCCCCACGCCGCCATGCTCACGGCTGGGTCGGCCTCGGCGAACGCGGGCTTGCCGGACCAGACGCCTCGGGGTCGCCGGCGGGGGCCACAACCCCGCCGCCGATCCCCATCAGGCCTGACGGCTCGCCGCCCTGCTCCACCCAGGCCGGATCCGATTCCACCCTGCTCGACTCCTGCTGCTGCTGAAGGCGAGGCAACGGCGGCGGAGACATGGCGCGCGGTCCCTGCGGCACGCCAGCCTCCGCCTCCGGCGCCTCGCCCACAGCCGCGGAGCAGCCGGGCAGCTGCGCGGGCGCCGCCAGGTACGGCCACATGTACGGCCCCTGCGGCTGCACCAGCCCGCCGCCACCGCCGCCGGCGCTCCAGGCAGCTGCGGCGCTCGAGCCGCCCCGCGGCGACCCACCCGCGCACAGGAACATATTAGACACAGAGCGAATGAGGTTGCTGCTGCTCTGCGGCGGCGATGCGCCGCCGGGCTGCTGTGGCGAGGCCCAAGGCCCCGCGGGTGGCAGCGGCGCGTAGGCTCCACACAGCGCGGGCGTCTGCGACGTCCGCGCTATAGCGGACGCGGCGTCGCTCGCCGCACGCGCCAGCGAGGCGCTGTGGCAGCTGCCGTTGGCGCCGGGCGCAGCAGCCAGGGCTTGTGGCGTCATGGCGCCGTTGGGCGTGGGCGTGCCCCGCCGCGGCGTGCCCACCGAGGACCGGCCGGGGCTGCCGCCGCGCGGCAGTGAGCGGCGCTCATAGGTGGAAGAGGCCGTGTCGGGCAGGCCGCCGCTGCCCTGCTGCGACAGGACCAACACGAGCTGGGCCTTCGGCGGCGACTGCGGCGGCGGAGGCGGCGCCGCGTCCACGCGAGTGTAGCGAAGCGCCCAGGCCAGGCCGCGCGGCGGCCACTGCTGCGCATGCGGTGGGCCCAGCGGCCGGCCGGTCGCGGGCTGGTGCTGCTGTGCGCAGGTGTCTGTCATGGGCCCGGCCCCAGGCTCCGCCTCGGGCGTTGCGGGTCCGACGCACGGCGCCTCGGCCGGCCGCTCGAGGTCGGCCGTGCAGCCGTGCTGCCGCGCCTGCTCCGCTTCACACAAAGCCGCGGCGCCGGGCTCGTTGGCGTCGTAGCCGCCGCAGGCTTTGCATCCGTCCTCGGCGCCCTCGCCGCCGCCCTCGCAGCCCTTGCCGCTTCCGCCCTCAAAGCCCTCCTTGCCGCCGCCGCCGCGGCCGCACTGGTCGCAACCGTAGTAGTCGTAGTCGGGCTGAAGCACCAGCACCAACTCGGCACTCATAGTGTGGATGTGCGGCGGCGCGCCCTGCCCATGCCCCGGGCGGTGGTGGTGGTCGGCTGCCAGCATCATCAGCCGCGTGCGGTTGGCGGACGCCGCCTCGGCCGCCGCCGCCTGGCGCCGGTATCCGCGCACCTGGCGGGCAGGAGGGCGGCCGGGCAGGAGGTTAGGACGGCGAGGTGTGAGGCGTGTCGCAGCATGGAGGCCGCACTGGTTGTTGGGTCCTGTCCGGCCCGGTCTTTGCCACGTGCCCTGTCGGGCCGGGCCCGGCGACCTGATCTGAAGAAGTGCCGTCCTCACCCATGCACGTAAAGAGGCTCCTGGCAAGGTTTCTACCGGAATCCCATGACAGGACCTCGCGTGACATGCGTGACAGTCGCCAACCCAACCTCTCCACGAGGCGCCCAGCCAGCCCTCCCCGGCCCTCCCCGCCCACCAGCACGTGCACTGTGGTGGTGGCGAGTGCGTGCAGCACCGTGAAGCCCAGGTAGGGGTAGAGGAAGACCATCTCCATGCTGGCGGCGGGAAGGGGGAAGGGAGTGAGGGAGGAGGCCAGGGTTTGACACGGTTGGCAGGGGGCCGCAGCGCTGCAGCGCCCAGCGTTGAGCCCACCGCGCCGCTGGCCAGGGGCCTGCAACTTTGCGCCATCAAACACCAACAGCTCCACGCCGAGCATCTGCCAGCCCGCACACTGGTAGCGGAGGAGATCTGAGGCGGTCCTCACCCTGCTGCCAGGCGGCACATGAGCAGTACGCTCCACAGCATCATCATAGTGCTGTTGGCCTGGCGGATGTTGGCGCAGGCGCAGCAGGGCGTGCCGAAACAAACGGCGGCGTCCGAGTACGGCACGCTGCGGGAACGGGTTGGGGTGGGGCGGCCGGGATGCCGAGAATGGGGGTGAGCTGGATGGGCTCAGGCGTCAGGGCGCTGGGGCAAAGGAGAGCGATGTGCGCGACAGGCTGCAGCGCACCTGTAGCACAGGCACTTGGGCCTGGGCATCTTCAGAACGGCGAACGCGCTGGCGAGGAGCAGCAAAGACGAGCAGCCCATCAGTAGGTAGGTCTGGAGCAAGGGTGGGAGCGAGGTGCAGTGAAGGGGTAGTAAGCGAGCTGGCGCGAGGCCGCAAGACAACCTGTCAGGTAAGCGGACTGGCTTCTGTCTGTTGGGCATGTGGCATGGATGGTAGGGGCTCATGACTCCAAAAGGATCGTGCCGAAGTAGCTTCGTGTGGGTGCGGATGTGTGGAAGGTGGAACCACCAGCGACCGGTTGAACGCCGCACGTGCCCGTCCGAGCGAGTCCGAGGCGGTCGGCAAAGCTTACCGCCCAGTGAAGCACATCCGAGAAGCCAGCCGGCTCGTTGCGGGAGGAGGTTCCTCGCGACGACGATTCCGCGGCGGCAATTGTGACGTGGCTCAAAACGACCGCGCACAGCGTTCGTGCGCGAGTGCTTGCGTGCTTCAACATTTTGGACGGAGAGCCTTTAGAGAAGCCTGTCATCCTTGCGCCGCTCGTCATAAAAGTCTGCTCCGAGACGAACAGCTTCAAAGCTAGGCCATAAGGCTGCAAGCAGATGCACCGTATGCTCTCTACTACTAGCTGTTCGTCGGCACGCAGCACGAACACGAGCCTCGTGGAAGGTCCCCGAGAATGACGAACGCTCAAAGTAAGGCTCAAACAGGGTAGCGCGCTGTGTAGATCTTCAAACTGCGTGTCTCGTGGTAGGATCGCTCGGTGCAGCAGGCGGGTTTGGCCCAGATGGATGGATCGCCGCGTCGCGCCAGGTCGCGCCCATTGCGCATAGTTGCTTTCCGAGGCGGAACGACGGGATTCTGCCCCTAAGGCTGACTGCTTCGCCCGATCAAGTTCAACCAGCCGGGGTTCGATGGGTGGGGTGAGACAGCCGGGGTTCGATGGGTGGGGTGAGAGCACGCAAAGGCGACAGGTTGCAGGGCACGGCAGGGAGGGGCAGGGCGGGCACGAGGGCGGGGTGGATGGTCGGTCAGCAACGGTGACATCACAAGGGCGGGGACTATTTGCAGCAAGTGAAATCGTGTATAATATGTCATGGCGAGGGCGGCGTGGAAATAACGATGGGGGCATCGCTCAATCAGGTATCAGGCGGGGTTTGGTTGGGGTCGGGGGTTCGTGCCGTGTGGTCTTAGAAGCAGACATCACACAACACAGCGCACTCATACATACTTATGCAGACAAGCTCAATAGTAGGACAACTACACACTAACAGTACAGCCAAAGTCTGCTCCAGCCGACGCGCTGTTATCAACTTACCATACGAGGGCGCGGCTTCACCGTGTAGGATTGTGAGTTCGTTTCACACCGCTTACTTAGCAGCCACAGCTATTGGGCGCCGCGTGAGCGCGACGTGGCTCGCATGCTGGCTGGCGTGCGCGAATCGCTTAGCTTCACTTGTTGCCCAGTCGCTTAACGGCACCACGGCTGCAGCAAGTAATGCTGGCCTCGATTGGCCACGTTTCTACAGACCGCGTCCCCGCGCCCACTTGCCCGTTAAGGCTTGCTCGGCCTCGACCATGGCAACCGGCACATACATCCCGCCGTCTGTGATGGGGGAAACCTTCAAGGTATGCCCGCTGTGCCCGATGCACCGCTTCTTATTGAGCCCTGCAGCTCCGGGCGGCGTCGCACGTCTGTGGAGGAAGGGGAGGGGGACCTGATCCAGCCAGGGTATCCGCCTGCTCAACCTGCTTGCCTTCGCCAGCGCACCTCTCCCTGCTCAAGTCCATGTCTCTGGCACGCTCAAAACCCGCCAACGCCCTCGGCCTGTCCCCCGCAGCGCGACCTCTTCAGCAAGGAGCTCGAGTCCTGGCTGGGGCGAGCGGAGCCCACAGACCGGGAGCGTTTCGAGCGCGTGTTCCAGTCTATTCAGGTGCGGCGCACATGGCACACACTCGCCGCATACGCACCCCCGTGCCGGGGCCCGCAGGCCCCTGGGTCATGCGCGTGCTCGACTGCTGTCCTTGGGGTCGGACGGTGCAACCAGCCCGTAGCTTATCTTTGCGTGATTCATCTTTGATTCGTTGATACGTTGATAGACGTCTATCGACTCGGTCGACGGCTGCGTGCAACAACAACACCTGCGTCCCCCGCAACAGACGGCCGCCGACGCACACAAGACGCTCGATGCCGACGCCGAGTTCGTTAACCGTACCCTGGAGAAGATACGGCGTCGTACCGGCAGTACCATCGCCGCCGCAAGCGCCACCATCTCGCCCGCTACCTCGGGCCCTCATTCGGGCCCCGGCCGCCACCGCGCGCCCGTCGTCCCCTCGCCCAGCGCCGGCGCCGTTGTCCTCAACACCTGGGCCTACACCGCCACTCGGGCAGCCTTGAGCAAGCCAGAGACACAGGCCGCGCTCATGGGGCTCCAAGACCAGGCGGCGGCGGAGGCGGCGGCGGAGGCGACCCGGCGGCAGCGTGACAGCGACGCCGAGGCGCGGCTGATGGGCCTACTGGCCGCCGGCGGCAGCACCAGCGCCGCCGCTGCAACGGCGACGGCGACGGCGGGCCGGCCGCACAGCGCCGGCGCCGCCGCCGTCAGCGGCGCGGCGGCCGCGTTCGATCAGGCCGCCGGCCGCCGCCGGGCCATCTCCTTTGCCGCGCCGGCGACGCCGGATCAGTCGCCGCCGGAGGCTATGGCCGCGGCAGCCGCCGCGACCATCGCCGCCGCGCTGGCGGAGCAGTCGTCGCTGCCCACCGGCTCCGGCGCCGCCGCCGCGAGCAGCGGCGCGGCGCTCCTGTCAGCGGCGGCGGCGCGCGGCGGCAGCGGCTTTGTGCACATCTCGCCGCACGCGACGACGTACCAGGAGAGCTTCAACCTGCGCAGCGCCTATCCGGAGATTTACGACGCGGCGCTTCGTGACACCAAGGCCGACCCCGTGCCCAACTACACATTCAACAGCGAGTGGGGCGACTCTCTTAAGAGCGTGAGTCGAGCACGTGCTGACAAAGAAAAAGTCATGCTGATACAGGAGTAGACGGGGTTGGGGGCCTGGCAGCCTGTGTGATGGTCATGAAGCTCTGGAACCCTGAAACCGCAGGGCTCACGCGACGCCGCCAAGCTGTACTACAAGACCACGTACAACAGAGTGAATGACGAGGTGCACAAGGTCCGGACCGGAACGGACGCGGTCAAGGAGGTGAGCGGTTTGCCCATGCTTAGCGGCGAGTTTGTTGTGCGGCGCGCCTCTGCCCGACCTCATGCGCGAGTACCCCTGCCTCACCCCGCCTTGCTGCGCTCCACCCTAACCCCTCTGCCCCTCGCAGCGCGAGTTCTTCAAGTGGATGCTGCGCCAGAAGACTTACTTTGGCGACCTGCTGCAGCGCGCGCGCACCAAGGACTTCGAGGGCGTGTTCGCGGTAAGGGCGCTACTGGCACTGCACGATGGCGCCAGCGCCACGCGTATCACGTGCCATGCCGCCCTCGCGCCATGCGCGCCCTGCCTGCACAGCCCTGACTCCATCCCTCATCCCTGCCCCGCCCCACTGCCTCCCAGGCCGCGTCCGACGACCAGAAGCGCGACATGCTGCTGGCGCTGCGCCAGATGCACGCCGTGGCGGACCCCGACCAGCTGCGCAGCCACAGCCAGAGCGTGCACGGCCCCATGGCGCGCATCACCGACCCCGAGCTGGAGGAGCAGCTCAAGGCGCACACCAAGCTGCACACCATGGGCGGCCCCCACACCGAGCTGGCCATCAAGCACGCGCGGCGGCAGCTCAGCCGGCAGAGGCAGCGCCCCGCCACGGCGTCGGTGGAGCTGCGGCCGTCCACGGTGGAGCTGGCGTTTGAGGGCGGCGCGGAGCAGCGCGCGCTGCGGCCGTCACGGCGGCCGGCGACGGCGGGCGGCGCGCTGACTGGCAACCGGGTTGGGCCGATGGCGGCGAGCGCGGTGCCGCCGCCGGCGCGCGCGTGGGCGACGGCGGGCAGCAAGAAGGACACGTTTGCGAGCAAGGTGCCGCTCAAGTGGGCGACGGCCGGCAGCGGGCCGCAGATGAGCACGTACCTGGGTGAGTGGCCGTGCCTGCAGACGGGCGTCGTAATGGTCTGCTTTGGGGGCAGAGGGAGCAGCCGGGCGGCCAGGATGCGCCGTCCTTGCCCCGCTGACGCCGTGCCTACCCCGCCCGCGCGCTGACGCCCCCCCCCCCGCAGATGCCTTTGGCGGCGGCAAGTTTGCGGCCGGCCGCGAGCGGCCCTCGAGCAGCACCTACCGCACCGAGCCCATCAAGTGCGTTGGCTGGAGCTCAGGGACTGCTGTCGTTCACGCTGCGTCAACCTTGTCCGCCTTAACATCCTCAACCCTGGTCACACTGCACGACGGCGGAGTGTTGACTGTGGCGCTCCACGCCCCATCCCTGGGCCCCAGGTACCGCGAGGTCACGTGCAGCGTGGGCGCGGTCAACCCCCACACCGCCATGGCGCCCCTGCGCGACGCCTACCCGGTGCCGCAGTCGTTCCTGGGGCCGCGTGGCGGCAGCACCGCGACCTTCCCGCCGGCGCAGGGCCAGACCACGTACCGCTCGCAGTTTGGCAAGCGCGACGCTGAGGTAGGCGCCGAGGAGCAATGGGGTTGGCGGGCCGGAAGGGGAAGAGGGCGGGGATGCCGGGGTTTAGGGGTTGGGGCCACACCACGTATTGGACGCAGCTCGGCACCGGCAGTGAGCGCTCTATCGCCTGCTGACCTGTTGCGCCGCCGCTGCCCTGCTCTCGCTGGTGCTGCCCTCGCCTCAGGACGTGGCGGCCATGCAGCGGGCGCAGCAGGCGCTGGCAGAGAACGGCCGCAACACGCTGCTGCGGGGCAGCCTGCCGCTGGGACCGGTGAGCGGGGGTTGAGGGGCGAGGGGGAAAGGGTAGGGTGGTTGGGTTTGGTGGCACGATGGGGAGGAGGTGGGCCGCAGCACCCTGCTGCGCGGCAGCCTGCTGCTAGGGCCGGTGAGCGGGGGGGAGGCACGAGGGAGGCAGGTCCTGGGTGGCGATTGGCGCCGCCGGGGGAGCCGTGAGCCGCGGGAAGCTGCGGGGCTATCGTGCCCCTTGCCGTGTCCACAGCCATGCGCCTCGCCGCGTCCCTCACCATGCGCCTCGCCGTGCCCCGCCCGCTCCGCAGAAGAACGGCATCAATCTGGTGCAGCCCAGTGCCTGGATCAGCGAGATGAAGGATGAGTACGTGCCCTTCGAGGTCGACCCTACGGTGAGCCCGCCGCCAGGCGCTGCGGCGGCACGCACGCTCCCTTCTCGGAGCATAACACAGCAGCGCAGCGCAGAACTTCGAGCGCCGTCCATGCAGGCCGCTGCCTGGGGCTGCTGCAGCCTTTGCCGCCCTCCTCGCCCTCCATGCTGCCGCCGCTGTTGCCTTACCGCTTCCTGCCGCCCCACCTCGCTCTCCTCGTCGCTCCACAGGACCTGTACGAGCGGGCTCAGGCGATGCAGACCATGTTCCGCGGCCCCACCGCCAGCACCGGCAAGGTCGCCACCCTGCTGTCGGACGTGCCGGGCGCGGCGGCGCGCAGGACACGGAAGGCGGCGGCGGCGGCGGCGGGAGCGGCAGCGGAGGCGCAGTAAGGCGGCTGCGGGGGGAGGCAGCAGGCGACGGCGGCGTTAGGGGCGGAGTGAGCAAAGGCGTGGAGCTGCTCGATGCGACGATGCGACAGCCGAGGTGCTGACGGCGGCAGGGCCGCGGCAGCGCACAATCGGCGGCCGTGGCGGCACAGATCCGGCAGGGTGGTGGTGCCGATCGAGGGCGCGGAAACGTGCACCAACGCATGCGCAGATGTCGAAGCTCGTGTTTGGGAATGGCGGCGCAATGAACAGCAACTGCAGAGCTATGCTGGTGGCGGCAGGGGTGTGCGGTCAACGCGCGCCGGTCAACGGGTCAAGGCGTTGACCATTGACCGAAGTGTGGGGCTGACACGGTCGGTTTGCTGGGCTGGGCGGCTCGAGCAGCCTGGGGGCTGCGGTTGTGGGGGCGACGACAACGGCGATGATGCTGACGAGACGACAGCGCTATGGCGGCTGGGCAGGCGGACAAGTTGGTGAAAGCGGAAGTTGCGACGAGGTGACGTGGACGAAGATGTTGTGAGTGGACGCTGAACGTGAGCGAGGCTGACGGCCCTGTTGCTTATGGCCGAAGTTACTGCCAGACGGCAAGGTACAGAACCGATGCTGACGAGCGCGGCTCGCGGAGACGCTGACTACGGGGAGTGGCGGCGTGGGGTCCGGGGATGTGTGCTGTCGGCGTTGCGTTCAAGTTGCTCGGGCAACCATGTAACATACCGGTCCACAGTACGGTACGCGCTTCTGCAAACTCTAGCTGGCGTAAACATCAATCTACGAGGGGCGTCGGGGCTGCAGAAGGATACACGAGGAGATTAGGGGTGCGGGGGGCGACGCGTGAAGACGGGGTGCGGGGCGACGCGTGTGGGTTACGCTCCACGTTGCGTGACTGCAATAATTGCGAAGGTACTATTTTCTGCAGCTCTACGCTCAGCTCTAACTCAACAAACCTTCTTTGAGGTCGTTCTTGGCTAGCACTAAATCCTTGGCTCCTGCGCTCCAGCTCGCTCTGCGTTGCTACAATTAGACACGCACACAGGAACTATAGCGCTTAACCAAGCATTTAAACTCCGCCGTGCCAGCCGCGAGTCGCCGGACGCGGACCGGAGGCCGCCATCATTGCATCTTCGTGGAGCGAAGCCGGGCGCCCTCTGTAACCCTCTTCCTGTGTCCTCTGGTAGCACCAAGCACTGCTAGCGAGCCAGGATGTCCTACGATGAGGTGGAGATTGAGGACATGACCTGGAATGAGAAGCTGCAGGCCTACACATACCCCTGTCCCTGTGGCGACCTCTTTCAGATTACCAAGGTGGGCAGCTG
>BDDC01000270.1:34309-51494 GCA_001662425.1 Chlamydomonas sphaeroides | reverse complement strand
GGGGGGCCGCCCCGGGGGGGGGGGGGGGGGGGGGGGGGGGGGGGGGGGGGGGGGGGGGGGGGGGGGGGTTCACCCCACCTAGCCCCCGACCCGGTGCAAGGACCGCCACCAACACAGCACCAGCACCTGCACTTAACCCGCCAGCAGCGCCAACACCTGCCCTCGCCGCACAACAAGCTTGGGCGGCTACAGGCGACCGTGGTGCCGAGCTTGAAGCTGCAACGGCAGGCTCAGCACAGGCCCCCGGCCAGACAGGCACACGGGCACATGGCAGCCCGCTGTCCAGCTCCTGCTGCTGCGAGGCCAGCTGCTCGGGCAGGCCGCAGGAGCAGCAATGCAGCTGACAACACTCCCGGTCGTCCCATGCGCCGTCGCTGGCCTCCAGCGCAAGCCGCAGCGCCTCCAGCAGCCGCGGCTGCGGTGGCACCTCGCGACGAACTGAACGGCCGTGCCCTGGGAGGATGTTGCAGCCACTGCATCTGCCAGCCAGCTGCGGAGCGCCGCGCAGCGACCCCAGCTCCCATGCCTTGCATCCCCAACCCACCGCAGGAGGAGCTGAAGGCGGGCGAGGAGATAGCGCGCTGCCCCAGCTGTAGCCTCTACATAACCGTCGTGTACGACCCGGTGAGACCGCTGGATGGGTGACAGGGCAGCCCGCGGGACCGAGCCCTCCTGCCTCGACACGCTACCCGCACGCTCAGAGCACAGCGTGCGGCAGCCCCGTCACGCACCGCAAGGCTTACATGGCGGCGTCGGAGGCACGGAGCAACGGCGCGCAGCTCCGCACGCCGGCGCCGGCCAGCATCCTGGAGCTGCCCATGACGCGGGCCCTCCCTCCCTGCGCCACCCTGTGCCGGCATGTGTTCCGCAGGAGGACTTTGAAGACTCCCAGCCGCCACGGGGCAGCAGCGCGGGCACGGGCGCAGTGCCGGCGGCGCCGTCAGAGGTGGAGGTGCACTGAGGGCCGCTGAAGGCGGCTGCGCGTGCGATGACGTGTTTGAGGTAGGGCGCCCTGGGGCCCTGCCAGCGGCTCCTTGTGAGGTTGCGGTGCATCGCGGTTGCGGAGGACGGCCGTGGCTTTCAAGGGTGCATTGAAGTCCGTTCCGTTCGGCGCTGGCGGACGGCGGCGCAGGGACGCATTTATATAACTTTGATGGCGAGGCCTGAGACGGCCTGCGCACAGCGGCAGGAGCGACTGAGCGGTCAGTGTGTAGCTGAGGGCGTCGTCGCGAAGGGCAGAGAATCAAGAGCGGCGCTTGTTCAAGGAGCGGCGCTGCGAGGGGCTGTGAGGGTCCAGTGGCCTTGGGGGCGCAGGGAGGTGCTGGACTGCGGAGCGGGTGGAGGCGAAGGCAGCGTGCAGAAGAGGAGAGTGGGGGCGGACCGCAGCTGGGGCCCCCGTGGGCATGGAGTTGTTACCGGCGGGTGCATGGCTGCTGGGCCAGGGGAGCGTCCCTCGTGCTCCACGCCGTCTGCTGTGTTAAAACCGCGGGAGCCTACGGGTTGTGAACCCATCAGGAGCCCGAGGGTGCGCGAGGTTTGCAGAGCTGCACGTTGTGAGCCCGTGTTGGCGGCGCTTTGCAGCTCGGCGCTACGGTGTTACAGGCTTCGAGATGTTCGTCCACGTCTGAAAACCTCGACGGCACCAAACAAGCCCATTTTGGGTACCCTCACTACCCTTGCTTCTCTTCTAGTGCGATGGCCGACATGCCAGACCCGGCTCGACGTCAACATGGTCTTGAGCCATCGCAACCAACATCGGATGAAAGCCGATCGCCATAGCATACCGCAGCTCACACTCACGCCGTGCACCATCAGAGATCGTGGGGATGTGCATCGCCCGCCTCAGCCACCGCAGCCAGACACCTCCGACCGCACCGCGCTTCACGGCTCCAAGCGCGCACTCGCTCACCCTGACACGGCAACACGCTCTCCAACACGCTCTCCACCCGCCACTCGCCGCCTCCAGGCGCAGCAGCCTCGTTCACAGCTCTCTCGCACGTCGCAACACCCGGCGCCCTGCGCAGCGGCGACCCGCCGCCGCGCCAGCGGTGCACACATAGCATACCTCATCCTGTCATCCAACCGCATGAACATGCTTTACTCGCCGGGCCCGCCGCCGCCACCCGCCGTATCGGCACACCTTGGTGACGGCATACCGCTCCACGCCACTCCGCGCTCCCGTCAAATCAACGCCACGTCACCGGCCGGCACCTCCGCCGCCAGCACCCAGCTCCCGACACGCAACTGCACACACACACGGCCACACATCTCTCCCACGCTCTCCACGCCCGCGACTGGCAGCCGGCAAAACACCCGGAGCCCATGCAGAGCGCACTACCGCGCCTCGCAAACACAGCCTTCACGCAAACCGTCGCCACGGACAACTTCCTTGAACTACTCGTTTATTGCCACAGCGCCCTTCTCATTTAGTAGGCCATAGCTTGACTCATGCACCGTCGCTCATCTCGCTCACGGCATGGCGCAGCACGCGCAGCACAGCACCGCACCGGGCCGCTTCCCCGCCTCTTCCCGCTACCCGCTCACGGGCCCAGCACCCAGCCCCAGCCAGCACCACACACACACTGCACCATGCGCTCTTGAAGAAGTGCCACAAACCCCGGCCCCAACCCCCACCACACCGCCCAGCCTAATGCAGGAGCCAAGAGCAGGTGCGAACAGGAAGCAACCAAAACCCCACGCCAGGCCCTGACGGCGGCAACGCCTGCTCCTACTCACTAGCGCCGCCCGTCAGCTGCTGCCACAGGCACACTGCCCTCGGTCGCCGCGCGGGCCGCTGCTGCGGCCGCCACACCGCTCGCGTGCGGCTCACGGCTCAGGCAAACAGCCACTTCCAGGGGATGCCCAGGACCGGGGCCCCAGCCGCCGGCGCCACGCCGCTCGATTCCGCGGCCCCGCTACAGAGGCTGCGGCCCTCACTTGCGGCCCTTGAAGGTGGTCTTGTATTGCAGCGACTGCGGAGGGAGGAAGTGACGAAAGCTGATGTGAAACCGTTGCATGCCTACCATAGGCTTGCATGAGCATTGTGCAGCGGCATTTGCAACGGCGCGTCGCAACGGCAGCTGCGAGGCGCGCCCTGCCCGGCCCTCCCGGTCGTCCCGGCCGCCCCCCGGCCCGGCGGCTCACGTAGTAGATGCAGAGGCGCATGAAGATGAGCATGCCGATGAGGATGCACACCTCCTTGGTCACGCCCTCCTGCGGGGGGCGGGGGCGGGGGGGAAGGGGGTTCAAGGGGCCGCGTGCGTGTAGGAGCTTGTGCGTGTGTGTGCAGGGAGCGGCGTGCCCGTGCGGATGCGCATTTGCGCACCCTCTCGGCCACACCGGCCTGGGTCCAGCACCCGCATGTGGATCCTACGCCACACCCCGTCCCCTACGAACCAAACGCCCTCACCTCCACGTCCACCTCGAAGATCTTCATCTGCGCCATGCTGCAGACGCCGCCGGCGGCGCGGCTGTCCGCCGCCGCGCCCTCCGGCGTGTCCAGACAGCGCCCGCCGTAGGCCCGGTCCTGGAACTCAATCTGTTGGGGGCGACGCGGTGGCGTGAAGCGCTCAGTGTGGAAATGGAAAGGGGAAGTGCGGGTTCGTGTGTTTATTGGCATGCTGGAATTTGTCGTCCCTCGGCCGGGGCCCAAAACGCTGCGCGCCACGCAATGCGAGGTCGCCGACCTCTAACCCCCCACTCTTTATCTGCGTCCAGGATCTCCCTGAGCTCTGCCGGATCTCACCTTCAGCAGCAGGTTCCAGCCCCAGTAGATGAAGGACACGTACTTGAGCCACGAGATCCAGATCGGGATGCCGCGCACGTAGTAGCCGCCCACCTGGCGCGAGGGCCGAAGAGGGCGGGTTTGAGTAAGAGGCCATGGCGTGGGGCCATGGGTTGCCGTACGCCACCTGGACCCACGGCCTGGCCCTCTCATTTGACATCAGGGTATCGTCGTTTCATGTACGCATTTGCATACAGCTACATACTCGCGTACGATGCCCTCACCAGCATGGTGGACAGCATGAAAATGGTGGCCACGGTCTGTCCGTTCTGCGGGTTCATGACTGCATGGGACACAGGAAAGAGGGCGAGGACGTGGGTGGCGCACAGGGCGTGCGAAGCGCCACGGCGGCCGGGCGGCACCGGCAGCACTGTCCGCTCCGCGCGGGCGCCACCGGCACAGAGCACAGAGCACACAGCGCACAGCATATAGGCTGTGGGCACGATGCTCGGGTCATGGCGCAGAAGCCTGACACGTACACTGGCCCTTTCCCCGTCCTTCTCCCCCCGACCCACCCGTGGCGCCGATCAGCAGCCCCACGGACTGCGCGGTGAGCACAATCAGGATGACGGCCGCCCAATGCGCGAAGAAGGCGCCTGAGGGCCGGAGTGTGAGGATGGGGACGGAGCGGAGGCGTGAGGGCCTCAGGGTTTTTGAGGCTGGGCTCGTACCTGATCCAATCATCCAAACCACACACCGGGCAGTCCATGGACAGATCCCGGAACCCCACACAAAACCGGCAGCACCCCGCCCTGTCCCCACACATACCTGCATCCAGCCGCAAGCCGGTCATGAAGTAGACCACCCATATGAACAGGCTGGGCAGCAGGCAGTCCATGGGCAGGTCGGAGGCGGTACGAGCCAGGTAGTAGGCGGACAGGCGGTACATGCCGCTCTGCCGCTCTTTGATGAGCATCTGCAGAGGGAGGGAGAAGCGGCGCAGCAGCGTGAGAATGCGCTGGCTTGGCTTGCGGGAGGGGAGGGGACAGGTGTAAGAGCGTGCCAGGGCCCTCCCCCGCCCCCCGACACACGAAGGCCAGAGCGCCGCGGCCGCACCTGGAACTCGGCGGGGTATGCGAACAGCGCAGCGAACAGCGAGGCGAAGCCCATGAAGAGCTCGACGAAGAACAGCAGGCCGCCCACGTCCAGCACCGCCTGTCGGAGGGGTGTGTGCAAAGGGCCAAGCGTGCAATCATCGCTGAAGCGGGGAGATAAGGGCGTGGTGAGCCGCAGCATGGGTACTGCCATAGGCTGCCGTGACTCGTCAACCGCGTCACGGACGGGGTGCCGTCCAGGTGAAGGCTGTCGCAGAAAGCCTGCCATTCTCGCCGGCCCCTATCTGGGACCTCTGCCGCTGCCCCTCGTCCCCCTGCCCCTTCTGTACCCACCTGGGTGTCCCCCATGTCGGCCCCGATCTGCCACCAGAACATGCCCGCTAGCACTCCCACGCCGATGATCTGAGGGCAGCAAGGGGAAAGCGAGGGGGGAAGGTGGGGAAAGTTCAGGTAAGGCGTGTGTGTATGGATGCGCTGGCAGGGCCGCCGCCAGCGCACGTCCGTCATTGTGCGCCAGCAACCCCAGCCCCTGGTCGGGATGGAGGTCCTTTCGAGACACGCGACCACGGACGACGTATCACGAGGCCATGAAACGCCGCATCAAGCACCTAGTGACTCCACCACTTCTGGATGACTGTGAACCTCAGAAGTCCTTCCCTGACAGGAATGTAACATGAATCTCAAGCGCGCCACCGCGCACCTGGATGAACTTCTGGATGCTCAGCGACTGGAAGCGCCGCGTCTTGACGGACCGCACCGTAAGGTGGCGGATCTGATCCCACCAGCTCGCGCCCCACTTGCCGCCGCCCTGCTCCTCGCCGCCCGGCCCCTCGCTGCCCTCGCTGTCGTCCTCGGCAGCGGCGGCGGCGGCGTCCGCCGCCGCCGGGACCGGCCCGGCCTTGGCGCCGCCGGCCGGGGCGGGGTCCATGGAGTGGCGGTGGTTGCTGCCGTTGGCGGCGGCCAGCAAGCCGCGCTGCGCCGTGGAGGCGAGCGCGTCCAGGTCCATGTCCGCCAGCTCGGAGGCCAGCACGCCGCCACCACCGCGGCCTTTTGGGGGATGGGAGGGGATGGGGGAAAAGGGGGCAACGGAAACCGGTGTGGTTCTGGCCAGGCCCAACCCGTATCCGCAAGCGGCCCCAACGCGAGACTGTACAACGCGATCTTGCTTCTGTCATACAGACCCACCCAACCGGGGGGGACACGACCATACCGGTGGGATGATACCGGTGCGACATCTGGACTCACCGAAGTTGCGGTACTCGAACGCATCAATCATCCGGGCCAGCACATCCTGGGGCGTCACCTCGGCCTCGTCATCCTCCTCCTCGCCGCCCTTGCCGCCGCCCGCGCCCTTGCCCGCGCCAGCGCCCCGGTCGTCGCCGCGCGCCGCGGTGTCGCTGTCGCCCACCTCCCGCCGCGCCGCCGCCGCGGTGGCCGAGGGCGACAGGTTGCCGCGGGCCGCCATGTCAGACAGGGCGGTGCTGGACGCGCTTGACACCACGACGTCGCCGTTGGCCAGATCCAGAATGTGATCTGCGGTTGGCGGTTGGGCGGTTGAGGGTCGGCACGCAAGCAGCGGTTGCAACCGGGATCACCCTCGGCCCCCCGCAGTGCGTCGGCCCCTCATGGCGACGACACGTACACACACGCTTGCCCCTTCTCCCTTTTCCCCGCCCCCACCCGCGATATTGGTGCCGAACGGGCAAGGCTGCCCCAGCAGCTTGACCCAGGTGGCCACCGCCTGCGCGTCGCCGTAGTACATGCAGCGCCCGCCGCTGAGCAGCATGAGCTGGGGGGAGAGAGGGTCAAGGGGTCGGGAGCAACGTGTGTTCCAGTGATAAGGTAGAAAAGAACCCCCCGTGTGTGTTTTACGAGCTCGAGAGGGCGCCGTAGCACAAGTGCGTTGGGCAGCCTGAACCCAGCAAGGTTGTGAAGGCTCAGCTCCCCCACCCCGCCCCAACCGCCCGCCGCCCATCGCCCCACCTTGTCCATCTGCCGGTACAGGCGGCTGGAGGGCTGGTGGATGGAGGTGATAATGGTACGGCCGCCGCCCGCCAGCGTGCGCAGCGTGTGCATAAGCCGCAGCGCGGTGGTCGAGTCTGGGGGCAGAGAGAGAGCCGGAGAGGCGTGAGCGGGGACTGGGACTCGGATGTTGCGCCCCGTCCAAGCCCCGTCCAAGCCCCTGCATCCCCCTCCCGCCCAACGGCGTGGTGTTCCCTGCCTCCTCCCCGGCTCGCCCCCCGCTTCCTCCAGCGTCTTCTCTCCCCGGCTCCTTGCGCCCGGCCTCACCCAGGCCGCTGGTGGGCTCGTCCAGCAGCAGCATGGAGGGGTTGATCAGCAGCTCGTGGCCTGGGGGATGGGTCGAACAAGGGGAGAAACAGGGCCCGGTGGGTCGAAAAAACCACACGCAAACATGGCGGACGCCGCCCTGCTCCAACCCAATGCACGACGCCAGCCGCACGGCACCGGTAACACGTAAGGCAGCTCACCGATGGACACGCGCTTGCGCTCGCCGCCCGACACGCCCCGCATCATGTGGCTGCCGATGATGGTGTCGCGGCACTTGTCCAGGCCCAGCCCCTCGATCACCATCTCCACGCGAGCCAGCTTGTCGGCCCGGCTCCAGGTGCGCGGCAGCCGCAGCAGCGCCGCAAAGTAGAGCGTCTCGTACACCGTCAGCTCCGCGTACAGCAGGTCGTCCTGTATGGCGCGGTACGGCAGGCGATACAACAGGGCCCGGTGGCACGTCACGACGGGCCTCTCCAAGGGCTCCAAAACCGCAACGCTCGGGGCCCAATCACAGCGAGTCGCGCAGCGCACTCTGTCCACGTGCCTCGCCACCGCGCCATGACAGCACGGCACAGCACGGTGTCGTACTGTCGTACTGCCGCACCTGCATGACGTAGCCCAGCTTCCGCTTCAGCGGCTTGGTCAGGCGCGAGCCGTTGAAGGTGATGGCGCCCGCGAGCCGGGCGGTGGAGCGGCCGCCCAGCAGCGTGAGCAGAGAGGTCTTGCCGCCACCGCTAGGGCCCATAAGCGCCAGCACCTGAGGGGCGGGAGGGGCCGAAGGGGCGGGGCGGATGAGGGGCCAGCTGCAGGGAGCGGTGGGCGCGCGGGCTCGAGCTCAAGTTCTGTAGCCACGCCGATCGCGCGGGGCGAGGAGGAGAGCGGCAGGGGCGTTGCAACGCACGCCGCTGCCACGACTGGCATGTCGCCAGCAACATGCACAGTGACCCCCGGAGCCCCGCCGACTGCACCGCACCGCGCCGGCCCCGGCCACCGCCGCCGCTGCCTCCTGCCCCACGCGGCACCTCGTACGTGACTGGCGCAGGCACACTCCTGCATACGCCCCGTCCCGATTGCGCATGCGTAGTTGCGACTCAAGGGTAAGTCCTGCGGCATCCGACGCGAGCACGGCCCCCACCTGGCCGGGCTGCACCTCGCCGCTGATGTTGAACAGCACCTGGCGGGGGGCGGGGGAAGCACAGGGACGGGGCATTGAGGGGGGCAGGCGTCAGGAGGCGTCAGAAGGCGCAATGTGTTGGGACAGAGGGCGTTGAACAGTACCTGGCGGGGAGAGGCAGCGGAGGGGCGAGGCAGGCAGCGGACGCGAGTGGGGCAGTGGATGGGGGACGCTGGGGTCGGTCGAGGAGCCAGCAAGACTCAGGGCGCTGGGGAGGGAGGCCTGCGGGGCCCGCGGCTCACGTGACGACGACCAGCGGAGGATCGCCAGAGTGCCGAAGGTGCGGGCGGTAAGCTGCGATGGCGCCCCACTAGCTCGGTGCCCCGCTAGCTCGGTGCCCCGCTAGCTCGGTGCCCCACTACCTCGGTGCCCTGCTCCGCAGAGCATGAGGCCGGCTGTCACTCAGCCCGGCTGGTGTTTCGTGTGCCCACTGCAGCGCTTGCCGCCGGCCCCACGGCCCAGGGGCACGGGTGCAAGCAGGCGGCAACGGCCCCTGGCCAGCATCGAGCTGCCCATCCGCTGCCTGCTCCCCAGCACTGCCCGGTGGTCGAACCCCGGCCAACCCCGGCTGTGACTCCAGCCCCAGCTTCAACCACAGCGTAGGGCTGCCGACGGATGCTTTTCCCGTGGTTGCTGTCCCCGGGCATCAGCGCCTCCCCGCACCTGCCGCTCCTTCGGGGGCGCCTGCTGCGGCGCTGACCCGTCCTGCCCGCCAAATCCTTTGCCGGTGCACGGCAGCAGGGCAGACAGCTGGGAGGCCGCCCCGGGGCCGCCGGGGATGACAAGCGTGGGCACCTGGGGGACAGAAGGAGTGCGAGGCGTGCGTCAGGCGGGGCGAGGAACGGGAGGGGCTTGCCGGGTGCCATGCAGGGAGTGCCATTGGGGTGCCAAGGTTTGGGCAGCAAGGCACGCGCTCTGGTGGCGGTCCGGTGCGTTGTGCATGTGCGCGCGCTCACCCAGGCGTTGACATCCTGAAACTTGATTACCACACGCTGCTCCGGCGCTATGGAGCGCAGGAGCGTTGCATTGGTTGGCGAACGCTTGAGGCTGCGGCAGTGCGGCAAGGTTGAAAGACAGGCAAAGGCGCGGCGTGAACCTGGGGGGTAGGGCCCGCCGGCAACCATGCCCCCTCTGTCCGTGGCCAAATGCCACGCGAGCCGGCCTGGAAGGACGGCGCACATGCGCCAGTTGCGAGGGTATTCTGCAACAGTCGACTAGGGCAGCGCACGTTGCCGCGGCCTCCTGGCCACGCAGCTGCTGAACGCGACTGCCACACAGCGCGACCCTCTCACCTCGTAAGGTGTTTGAGCCCATCTGGACTGCTCTTCACGCGATCGACAATGCTTCCTGCAGCTCCGGCCTTCGTTCGCTTGGACGGGGGCGACCCAAGCTCGACAACCACATGGCCAGGCGAGGCGCCAGCCTTGGGGCCGGCGCCATTGCCTTCGTGCTTAGTATCCGCTGGCATACGGTGCAGCACACTGCGAGAGCCGCAGTCGTCGGGGCGTCAACCTAGAATCCGTTTACGCTTGAAGCTTGCGCGCAAGTTGGAGTCAAGTGATTTGCTGCACTTAGAGAATCTGTAGCCAGGGACAGCGGCGTTATCGAGCCGCGCGCGAGTAGCTCGGTCGCCCTTACGCCTTAGTGCCCTTTGGCTTTCCAAGGCGAGGCAAGTGGCCCTGGCTAATAAGAATATGTAGAATAACAAGCGCGCACATTCGGGGTGCCCGGCGTCGCCGATTTGCACATTCCGCGTCCGACATTCTGTACGGGACGGTGCGGTACGCACGCCGAAGCTGCGCCCCAAGTTTGCTCGATGTGCATGCTCCGTCGGGAACAATGGCTACTGTAGGGCGAGGGTGTGTGTCCCTCTGTCATACCAACGCGCAAAGTTCGCACGATTACGCTGCTTCAGCGGTTTCCTGGCTTCCCTGGCCCAGGCCGGCCAGCTCGTAGCAGGGGGAAGCCCCTGCTCGTGGCAGTCGGAGCTGGGCCCGGCCCAAGGGGATCCGCCTGGTCCTCCAGCATGGTCAAAGTGTGTTAGGGCGCTGTGCACTGAGTCGGGGCGGGGTCCGCAGCTGGGGTAAGAGCTGGGTTATGGGTGAGTACTGACGTGCCTCTACACCCACCACACGTACCTCTGGCGGCAGCACACCGCTTCAAATGGACCCCGCCTCAAGCCCGAGCCACAACCCTGTCATGCCAGATGAACGCCGACAGATGTGGCCAGTTACCCCCGTCGGACGCTGGAGGCCCTGCCAAGGTGGCTGCGCTGCGGCCGCAATCAGTCAAAGGCGGCGGCGTGTGGCGGCGCTGCGGCCAAAGAAACGCTTGCTGCCTCCTTCTATCGCCGTTGCCGGTATGCTGATGTGGCGGCGCTGCGGCGGCGCGAAGCGTCACTGCCGGCCGCCGTGGGCGTGGGCGGTGACGAACAGGATGAGGGTCCGAGGGACCATGTGCCGCCGCTGCGCGCCGTGCCCCTCATGGAGCCATGGGCCACCTCCTGCTGCTGCTGCGCCATTGCGAGCTTGGCTCATCGGGCGCATGTCAGCTTCCCGAAGCGGGCGTCAAGGGTCCGCGACCTTGCGTCACGGGTCCCCTCACGGGCGCGATCATGGGCCCGCCCTAGGGAGCTACACCAGGGCCGCAGGCATGGGCAAGACCCTCACGCTGCTATGCGGCGACGGCAAGGGCGGCCGCCGCGAGGTCGCGGCCAAGAAGGCCATTCTGTGCGAGCTCTCCCCCGTGCTGGCGGGGTTGCTGGAGCAGCGGATGGTGTCGGCGCGGCCCCTGGACCTGGAGGCTGACAGCGCCGACGCGTGGGAGATTGTGCTAGCGATGGCCAGCCCCGCCAACCATTCCCTGCCCTACGTGACGAAGGTGAGCGGAACCCACCTTCCCGCGGGGCCTCTCGCTGGCCGCCAGGACCGCTAGCCACTACCAGCCCGATGTCACCCAAAGCAGCGCACCTAGCGCCTTGCGCTCTGCACTCGACCGCGCCACATAGCCGCTTGCTGCACGTCGTGTTAGCTCTCACCGCACGCAACACAGCTGTCCTCGCGAGTCCTCCACACTCCCGCCCGCCCCCATAACCTGTCGCATACAGGCCAACGTGGAGGCGCTACTGGTGCTGGGCGACAAGTACGACTTGCACCTGGTGCGGGCCGCCTGCGCCGAGTTTCTCAGCCGCAACACACCGTCCACCGCCATGCTTGGGGAGCCGCTGGAGTCACCGCTGCATCCGTTACGCGCGCTCTCGCTGTTGGACAGGTGGGGATGCCGGCAATTGAGGAGGGCGTCGGGCAAGTCGGCGGTGTACTTCAAACGCCACAGTCAGTCGCCTACACCCGTGCCGCCCTTCGCCCCAGGTACTGCCGCTATGACGCCAAGCTGCAGTCGCATACTACGGCCATGGAGGCCATCGTGCGCTCGGCGGTAGTCTCCTACAAGTTGTACCTGGGGCCCTGCCTGGAGGACCCCAAGAGCGAGGAGCTGCTCACCACGCGTGCCCTGCTGGTGGCGCTGCAGCAAGCGGTGACGTAGTAGACCTGCGGCTAGGGAGGATTCGTTGCGCCAGCACGAGCCCTGGTCGCGGGGTTACGCCATTGCAGCGCAAGGGCCCGGCGGGGTTGCAGGGGTTGGGGCCGGTAGCAGGGGCGCCGCGGCTGCCGAGCCTGTGTGCGCAGTGTTGCGGGCACCCGCCCCAGGTGCTGCGGCTAGGACGCCCAGCCGCGGGTCCGCATCACGGGCGTGGAGCAGGTCATGCGATTGGTGGTGGGCTCGGCCTACCACATATTACAGCCGGCGATACCGTCGTCCACAGAGCCCAGCTCCCTGGTGCTGCTTACGTCGCACCCGGTGCTGCTGGTGCTGCGGCAGGCGCTGAGGTCCCAGTGTGCAGCTGGGGTCGGGGGTCCTGACTAGAGGGCAGCGGGCGGGCGTTGGGCGGCGGCGAACGGGACGAAGGCTCGGGAGTAGGGGTGCGGTTGGCAGCATAGCGAAGTCGTTGGCGGCGGGTTGGAGGCGTGTGCAGCAACGCGCATGTTACAGGGACGGGCGGCACGCGCAGGGCTGGTGACCCTCCACGGCCTCGCTAGCACGGCAGCGGTGACAAGCCAGGATCCGCAGCGGCCTCACCGCCAGCCGCCCAGCCGGCGAGCCAGAGGCCTCCCTTGCCGGTGCCACCACCTGGGCCCGACCCGAGCGGGCCGCCGCCGTCGCCTTACTCGGAGGCCTAGCCCTTGCTGCCGCCGCGGGCCCCCAGCCGCACCTCTCGCGCCGCACGGGCCAATGCCACCGTCACCAAGCCGCTGCCTGGCCCTGGATCGGCGTCGCCGCTTGGGGCAATGGACCAGCGCATGATGCGGCCGCGGCCAGCAGCAGCGCTAACGGCCCACCCGCGGGCCGACGCCCCGCCACCGCTGCCCCTGTCCAGCCCTGGCTCAGCAAAACTGCAGCGAGCGGAGGCCCCCAGCGGTCCGTTGGCCCGGGCCAACAGCATCAACGCCGGCTCCTTCTGAACCAGTACCCCCGACGCCGCTTCTGCTGGCTGGCTGCCGCGTGCCTACAGCAGCGTGGCTAGTGGCACTGAAGTCCACCGACGCCGTCAGGGGAGCCGCTGCCCGGCCTTGGATCGGTGCTGCAGCTCCGGGCGACGGCCCACCGCAGAATGCGGCCGCGGCCACCTGCAGCGCCGCCAGCACCGCCCAAGGCCGCTCCTGCCATCATCGTTGCGGCAGTCTGGGCCCGGCTCGGGCATGGGCGGGTTGCTGCTGATGCGTGCGGCAGGCACCTAGATGTGCCCCGTCGACCGCCTGGGCGCGACCGAAGTTTCCAACCGTGACCGTCTTCAAGACGTTGACGCTCACAAGCCAGCGACAGCGGCGAAACCGTCTGCTGCTTCCATTTCACGCTGTGACCACATGCATGCCATTGAGGCAGCAAGCCGCTGCGTGCTATGAAGGTCGCGTCATGGCATGCTGCAGTGCCGCGGAGTTCGGGCGCCGGCGTCCACGGTTAGCTGCGACGTGGGGCTGGGCCGGCGTGGACCTATCATGATTTTGGGCGCACATGTCGTCGCCGCCTACTGCTGGCCCTGAGGCGGCTGCAGGACAGCAGGCAGGTGGGTTCGGAGCTGCTGGCCGATGGGGTCCTCCAAGCTGTCGTCGTCCCACGACTTATCCCACAGTTCCTTCTTCCTCATGTCCTCCTGCGGTCCGCAAGATTATCAACGCATAACCTTCAGCAGCCGAGCGGGTTCAAGCCTTCACGTCATGAACCCCGCGCCCGATAGCGACAGCTCCTCGCCCTGCAGGGCAGCGCACCATGGTTGGCTCCCAGTCATCCTGCTGGAACTCCTCGAACTCATCGTCCTCCTCCAGCACGGCGGTGCCCTTCTTCGCGGGGTCGGCCATTGCTACAAAGTTTTAAAAGGCGCGTTAATGTAGATATGTGCTTTTGTGCACCTCGTCGGCACGCGGTGGAGCCTGTCCTCAAGCGGCGTCCCCGGAGCTCGACGACACGGCGCCATCGATACCCCCGCGCACCCGCCGAACCCCCGCCGGCAAGCCCCGCCCGCGATTCCCAGGGCGGACCTCCCTTGCCCGGAATGCACAGATCCGTACTAACACGGACACCCACACACATCGTAAACTGCGGGCAACGCATCAATTTTCCCATCGCGCCGTTCACAAACCCTTTGCTCGTCTTCGCCCTTCAGTCACGGCCTGGTCGCTGACCGCTTGCGAGCTCGATTGCGCTGCGTTAGTTAGATCTGGTGCGCAGGGCCGGCGACAAGGTGCGCCGAGCCCTGTTCGCCATGAGCGCGGACACCATCGCGGACGCTGCAGCAACGTCGCAGCTTCTCAACCAGAGCGCGATAGCAGCGGAAGATATACAGGGTGCCACAGCAGAAGCAGCTGCAGTAGCCGAGCCCACGATCGCCGACGTCCCGGGCCCCGCACTCGCCACCAGCGACACGCCCCCCGACCACGCGACCGGCCAGGGCCCGTTCGAGTCATCTGGCTCGGGCTCCGAACCCGCGTACGACCTGGCGCTCCTGATGGGCGAGGGCGCGCTGGCTGCCGCGCTGGCTGGCGCTGCGGAGCCCTTCCCCGAGCTGGCAGAGACCGAGGAGGAGCGGGATGCCTTCGAGCTCGAGTTCCAGGCCGCCCTGGCCACCATGGGCCGGGCACCGGAGGAGACAGCGGCAGCGACGTCCCCTCCCGTGTCGCTGCCGGCAGCACCGCCTGCGGTGGATGGAGGCTCGCTGGGCGAGGGCACGGCCTCAGCCCTGCGACCTGAGGCATAGCTAACAGCCGGCCGGCCGGCCGTTGAGTGTGTTGTCACTGAAACTGTCACGCGTCAGGACCGGGTGCGTAAACGTGAGCCGCTAGAGCGGCAGGAGGCCGGCCAAAGAGCGGCAGCACGCCGGAGTGTGGTCGTGATCGTGCAGGGAGCAGAGTCGGCGATGATGGCGGCGCTTGCAGGCCCCCACGGGGCCCGACTGGGTCCGGCCAAGTCTGCGGCGGCAGCACGCGCGGAAGGTGGTGCACTCGGCGCTGTCGACGACGAGGGGGGGCCCTGCTACGTGGCATGGGAATTCGCGGTGGGGCTTCGCAGGTTCGGGGGCACGCGCCGGGCATCCCAGTCGCGACCTGGAGGTTGCCATCTGGAACTTGGCACAAGGTGCTAGGTTGCGTTGCTGCGAGGGGTGGCGGGGGGTTGTGGGCATGACTGTTGCACGGTGTGCGTGGCGTGAGGAGCACTGCCTTAAGGCGTGCCCAGCTCCATGAGGCGCGGCAGGGCCGAGCAGCGGAGCGGCCGGCGGCTACCGTGGGCAGGGCCGTGGGGTCAGGCCCGCTATCGTCGTTGGTCAGGTGATGCGATCTTGGAAGGGTAACGGTACCAGAGCCGTGCGGCACGATCGCACGAACAGCACCGCCGTCGTAAAACTCTAGGTCGTTGGGGTGTCCTGGCTGGAGCTCGGGGCGTTCCAGCGCAGCCTGGATAGAAGCGCAGGCTGCGTCGGTCTGGCCAGGTGGGAGACACGCTAGAGGGTCGCTGCCACGCGACAAAGCGCCCCGGCTGCCCTCTGTGTGATTTTGCATCAGGGGGGCCGGACCTGGTACAGGGCAGCACCCAGGGGCATGAGGAGCTGCGGCGTGGGTTGCGAGCCTGTCCGTGCGGATCGTCCCGTGGGTCGGTCGGTCACCAACACAACACACAACAGCTCGCAGCGTCAGCAGCAGCAGCCACAGCGAACTAACCACCTGACCGCCTCATGGACACTGACGCGCTGGTGCTGGTCTGCTCGGACGGCAAGGGCGGCAGCCGCGAGCTGCCCGCCAGCCGCGCCTTCTTGTCCGCCGCATCGCCCATCCTGGGAGGGATGCTGCAGCAGCCTCTGCCGCTGCGCGGCGCCAGCGTCGGCGGCGCCGCTGCTGCTGCTGCTGCTGCGGGCGCTGCTGCGCCTGCGGTCGCGCGCTTTGGCCTCGAGGGCGACGCTGCGGCCGTGTGGGAGGACGCACTGGCGATGATCAGCCCGGCGCACCACGCGCCTGACTACGTCACGTGGGTGGGCGCTGGGGTTGGTCCCTCGCGGATTCCGCGGTCGTGGGGCACGCCCCACTCTCCCCTGCCCCGCCCCGAGTCCTATTCCTCCCTCACGCCCTGCCCTTGCCTCACCAGGACAACGTGGAGCCCCTCCTCATCCTGGCCGACAAGTACGATATGCGGCTTGTGCGCTGCGCGGCCGCCGACTTCCTGCGCCACGGCGTGCCCCACATGAGCCTGCGCCCGCCGCTGGCCTCGCCGCGCAACCTGCTTCGAGCGCACAGCCTAGCGGACAGGTGCGCTCTGTCTGGGCTCTGAGACCGCAAGGCTGGTAACCGGCTTTCTGTGGAATAAGGCTGGTGACCAGCTGGGAGTCTGGAGCTCTGGGCAGCAGAGGGGGGCATCGCCCAAAAACCCGGCGTGCGGAGACCGGGGACCGGGGACCGGCCAAGGGCGGGATCCGGTGGCAAGACAAGCTCCACGGGCAAACTCTCTCCCTGTTAGCTGCCATCCTCGTGCCTTCAGCACGCCTGGCTCACCCACGCGCCCGACCAGGTACTGCTCGTCCGGGGCGCCTGCGGCCGTGCAGGCGACCGCCGACGGCCTGCGGTCGGCGCTGCGGGCGCTGCTGCACGACCCCAGCGGCACAGCGCTGGCGCACGTGCGGCAGGCGCTGGGCCAGCCCGAGTGCGAGGGCTTGGTGGGCGCCGCCACGCTGCGGCTGGCGCTGGACTGCGCGCTGGAGCACTCGGCGGCAGGAGCCAGCTGAGCGGTCGCCGGTGTGGACCGGGTGGCGCTTTGGCGGTTGGCGGCGTGCGTGGTGCCGGGGAAGACGACGGAGTGCCGCTCGGCTGAGCGGCAACAACCCAAGCCAGGCGGCATCGCAAGGCGGCAGCTGAGTCCTTCCACGTCGGTTTTTGCCAAAGGTATTGGGGTTCGGGGGCAGGTGTGACGATTGCGCGTGGAGGTCTGGAGGTCAGGACAGGTTGGGCTGAAGGACAGCTAGCCGGGGCCATTCTGGCTTGTGGCCGAGAAGGGACCGAGTGCGCAGCACCTTGACGTGTGGTGGAGCGGCGCCCGGGTGGCTGGCCGCGCGTACTGTAGGCGAAGCGGCCTTGCAGCAGCTCAAGGCAGCCATGCGGGGGGCGGCAGACCGGCGGCTGAGGGAGATTCGGTGCTTACCGTGCGTGGAAGTACGGTAGGCGCAGCACAGGCACGCGTAGGGGGTTACAGGACAGCTTGGACGGCGGGGGGCGGGCGCACGTGGTGTGCGGGGCCTCGCAAGCTGCGTGAGCACGGTCTGCCCCGGCGGGAGAGAGGGCGCAGTGC
>BDDC01000270.1:0-33982 GCA_001662425.1 Chlamydomonas sphaeroides | reverse complement strand
GGGGGGGGGGGGGGCGGGGGGGGGGGGGGGGGGGGGGGGGGGGGGGGGGGGGGGGGGGGGGGGGGGGGCGGCAAGGCAGCGTGATCTCGCAGCAGCAGCCCTGCCGCAGCTGTCTTGTCTGAGAATGAAACGGAATGAATGGGGTCGCACCTTAGCGCCCGACGTCATGGGTTAGGAAGGGCAATCCGTGGCGCGGCTGTGAGCAGTGGCCGTGCGGTGCGGGCGGTGCTTCATTCAGGGGGAGTGGGGTTGGCGGCTGCGGCGGTGAGAGCGGCGGCTTGCATGCCTACTGTCGTGCACGAGGCACGGTGCCTTGCTGGCCCTGCATGGCCACAGCAGTGCCGGTGTGATCGACTGTCGGCTGAGCGCATGCCGCAGACGCCTGGTTGGTCCGTACAATGTAGGAGCGCCTGGCTGCAGCAAGCCGTGGTGCTGGGCTGCGGCTGCAAAGCAGTTTATGATAAACTAGAACGAAGTCACAAAAGGAGTATCTGTAACCTGCGAAAACGTGAATTCATTGATATCTCCTGCGTAGTCTGGGATGAAAGGTGACGGCAGGCAGGCCACAAGGCCGAAGACAGGAGTGCGGCTGTGCGGCATACCTGAGCGCGTAACGGCGCGTTATCCAGCCAAGCATGTTGAAGGGGTCCGCTGACTGCTACTGGCGCGGGGCCACGACAACCCAGCCCAACCCAACGCAACGGGAACCGAACCTGTGGTTGTCACGACACAAAGTGTCTTGGGAACAGCACGGTCCGCAGGGGCGGCCGACCACCGGGCGCCGCACTCTTAGGGGACACCTCCATCCCCATGGCTCTGCCAGCGCACCTCGGGCGCATCCCCGGTGCCAGGAATCCGGTCGGCGACTCTCTCAGCTCCCGGAATGCTCTCCGCCATCTGAGCATTAGATTTTCCACACACTCGGCATCTGATAAGTAAGAATTCTTGGCAGCGTGCTGTACCTTGCCGATTACGTACTTGTCACGACACATTGGCGAGGGAAGAGGAAGGAGGGGCTGGACCAGGGCCGCGAAACGCCATGTCACGCACACAAGCTTCGGAGCCGACACGAGAAGGCACGAGGCCGTGTGCTGCGCCGGCTGACAGCAGCGCCCCTCGGCGTGCGCACGGCATACGGGCAGCACAGGAGGCCAGTCAGGACAGGACATGCCATGCCACACTGCACCACAACCACGCACGCTGACCACGCACGCTACACCGCGCACGAGGCCTCCCAAACGGCCTGAGTTGGCAGACCGGTCGCCAGCCAAGACAGCGCACGCCGCAAGAACGCTTGAGCGCCTGCCACGGGGTCGCACGCCTGCCATAGCCCCCACGTCGCACTGCACACGCGCAGACGCGGGGGCGTCCGTTGGTGTCGTGTCACCACAACAGCCGTCTGCATCCCACAGGTCCTTGTACGGCAGTCACGGCTCGCTCGCCGGCAAGACTGCTCCCATGCCCGAACGCGGTCACGCATGCCCATGCTGGGCCGTTCCGCCCTAACCAACCTCTTGACTTCCACACAAAGCAGGCACCCCGCTGCCGACGCAAGTTGCTGCTCGCACGCCATCCAGCCAATTCACACCAGTGCCGCTTGCAAGCCCGCCCTACCCCAAGAGCCCCAAGCTCCCATCACACCTTGCCATTCCTTAACTCCCTACCCGCCCGTCGCACAGCCCACACCGACGACGGGCGCCGCGCACGCATCACCCTACCGCCGCCAAACGCCCTCTCCGTCCCGCCCTGCCCCCGCCACCACACGTTCCGTCACACCGACGACGGGCGCAGCACGCTGGTCACCTCGCCGCCTTCGCCCTCGCCTTCGCCCTCGCTTTCTCCGTCCGAATCTCCAAACAGGCAGCTGGACACGGTGATGTCCAGCACCTGGCGCAGCGAGAAGTTGGGCGCGCGGCTGCAGGCGGCGAAGGGGAGGGCGGGAGGCAGCAGGACAGCTGTCAGGGCAGGGGGCGCCGGGGCTGTGCGGGAGGAAACACGTGATCACTGGCGCACAGCGATACCGTGGAGCAGGACAGCGGTCAGGGCAGGGCGCGGTGCGGCAGGACGCTCCTTCCAGCGCTTTGGCATGGTACAACCATGCCGCGAGCCGCCCAAGTCCATCCCACGCCTCCCCCATCCACGCGCAGGTGGCCACGACCGCCCCATGCTGCCCACCCACCTGTTGGACGTGGGCGTGCTGACGCCCAGCACGCCGTGGTGGTACGGCGACGGCACCGGCGAGGCGGCGGCCCACCAGCCCATGCCGCCGGCGCCGCCGCCCGAGCTGCGAGGCGAGCTCGGAACCTGGATGCGGCTGGGCCGGCCCGTGCGCCGGCCCAGGCTGCTGGCGGCGCCGCTGCCGCTGACGCGTGGGCTGGGGCTGCAGCCGCTGGTGCTGGAGCGCGCGCTGCCGCCGCCGCCGCCGCGGTCAAAGGGGCTGATGCAGCGCGCCGGCGGCGACGCCGCGAAGGCGGCGGCGATGCGCTCCGAGACCTCGGCGGAGGGGAAGGAGAAGACCGGGCCGTCGGTTTCGATGTCGGCGTCGGCGCTGCCGCGGGACTCGACGGAGGAGCGGAGGTTGGCGGCGGCGGCGGCGGCCGCCACGGCGGCAGCGGCGGAGGAGCGGCGGATCGACTCCCGGATGCCGCCATCGCCCTCCTCCTCGGAGTACCCGTCGTACAGCTCCCCGCCAGGGCCAAGCAGCGACGGGCCGCGGCGGCGGTTCAGCACCGGGTCGGACGCGGAGCTGCCGCCGTGCACCGCGCACGGCTCGCTGCCCAGCTCGCTGCCGTACTCGCTGCCGCCGGCGCTGTCGGCGCCGCCGTACAGCGGGTTGCCGTACCGCTCGTCGTACAGGTGGTTGAAGTGCGCGCGCGGCCAACCGACGGCGGTTGGCGACTGCAGTAGGTCCTCGTTGTCTGACGCGGCGGCGTGACCGAGCAGGCCTTTGGGCCCGTCAACGGACCCCACGCCCACCAGGCCGTTCGCCGGCACCTCGACATCCGTACCGTCGTACCCGTCTGACGCATCGGCGTCGCCAAAGCCCTCGCCGTCCGGCCGCTCACGCACAATAAAGCTGAGGTCGCGAGCCGCCGAGCTCGGCGTGTTGGCGCCGCTACCGCTCTCCTCGCCGCCACCGCCGCTGGCGCCAGTGCTGCGCTGTGTTCGCATGCCGAAGCGGCGCCGCTTGGTGGCGGCATCAGCCCCCTCCTCCTCCTGCTCTTCCCCATCAGCGGCGTCGTCGCCGCCGCCGCCACCGGCGCCGTGGCGGCTGACGGGGTTGAGATCCGAGTCCAGGCCAAACGACGGCATCTCGCCCTCTGGATCCAGCTCGCGCACAGCGGCAGCTCCAGGCTCCACAAGGACCACGGGGCTGGGCTTGAGTCCCTCTTCGCCCCCGTCCTCCGCTTCACCCTCGCCCTCGCCGGCCGCAGCCGCACTCCGGCCGTGCACCGAGCCGCTGCCCACCGCAGTTAGCCCCGCGCCGCCGCCGTCGCCCGAGGTTGCTGACGTCAGCTCCAGAGAGCCCTCCGCCGCCGCCAGGCCGACGGCGCCGCCGGGCCAGGGGTGGATACGAACGGCATCGACGGAGGAGGCCATGGAGGGCAGCTCCGCGGAGAGGCGGTTGAGGCCGCTGCCGCTACGGCGCACCGCCCCAAGCATCGGGGCGTCGCCACCAGCCCAAGGGAACACTCGTGCAGCGTCGATGCTGGACGCGACTGAGGCCGAGGCCTCCTGCACGCCCTGAGACGGGCTCCGCCGCAGGCCTGCGGTGGCGGCCGTCAGCGCCGCAGCGTCGGCGGCGCTGCCGCCCCAGGGATGCACGCGCGCCGCGTCATACGATGAAGCAGCCGACAGCATATCCATGGACGTCCTAGTCATGCTGCCGCGAAAGCCTGCACCGCCAAAGGCCGCTGACGAGTCCACGGCGCCGCCGGTCCAGGGGTAAATGCGGGCAGCGTCGACGGAGGAGGCCACAGAGGGCATCTCGGCCGAGTCGCGCAGGAAGCTGCCGCGGGCGCCGGAGGCGGCGGCCGAGCCCCAGCCGGCCCACGGGTACACGCGCGCGGCGTCGATGGAGGACGCCACGGAGGTGGCCGACGGCATGCCGTCGCGCGACTGCGACAGGCCGCCGCCGGGGGCGCCGGAGCCCGAGGTGCGTTGCAACAGGTCGCAGAGCACGGGCGTGCCCAGCTGGCGGATGAACGGGCTGGTGAAGGTCCGCGGCGCGACGCCCGAGGCGGCGGCGGCGGCCATGACGGCGGCGCTGAGCTCGTCGGCGTCGGGCACGGCGGCGTCGCCAAAGGCCTTCGCCTTCGCATTTGCCGCCGCGGTGGCAGCGGCGGCGCCGCGCGGCGTGATGGACTCGGCCGGCGGCGGCAGGCCTCCTTCCAAGCCCTCCTCCTCTTCCTCGTCCTCCTCGTCGTCGGCCTCGACCCCGACGGCCACGTCCTCTACATCGTCCTCGTCAACCCGATCCTCGTCCTCATCCGCAGCAACGGCACCAACGTCGTCGCCGTCGTCAGCATCGTCGTCTGCGAAGGACGCGTAGCGGCTACCCCGCCCAGCCGCCGCCGCCGCGGCGGCGGCGGCAGCCCGCATGGTTCCCGGCGACGCCTCGGGGCCAGCGGCGGCGGCCGGCGCTGGCTCGCCGTCCTCACGCGGCGGCGGCGGCAGCGCGACGAACACAGTTGCGCCGGTGGGGCTGCCCAAGGCAAAGGGATGGCCTGCGAGGTAGCAGCAGGGCGAGCGGTGATCAAGGGCAGCAGCGGCAGCCGCCTATCGGCCCCGCATGGCACAGCGCGACAGCTTCCGGCCGGCAGGCTCGTGTCAATGCGGTGTTCTTTCTCACCTTCGAGGGACGTCGCCACCACCACGCGAGGTTGCGTCGCAGCGCCCGTGATTGCTCCCGGCGAGCCGCCTGCGTGGCCCTGGCCTCGTTCCCGCTCCTGCTGCTGCGACGCAGGTGGCGAGCCGCTAGGTACCGCAGATGACACCGAGACCGTGAATGTTGTCACGTCGCCCGCCGTAGCGCCGCTGGGGCTGGCGCCGCTGGCCGCGGCGGCGCCCGAGGCCACCGCTGCGGCGGCCACGGCTGCGGCTGCTGCTGCGGCGGACGGCGAGGTCCCAGTAGGCGCGCTGCCGGCCGCGAGCGACAAGCGGCCGCGGCCGAGGGAGGTCGACAGGTTGGCGGCGCGCGCCTGGACCCCGGACAGCGTGCTGGGAAAGGGAGGGAAGCGGAGCGGCATGGCCAATGCGGGTGGGTGATCATGAAAACGTGGTCATGTGGGTCGGTAGCAAGAAGGCCCCAACATACAAGTGCATGCATGCACGAGCCGGCTCGCGCAGGTATGCGGTGGTGACGGTGCCGACCCACATTACGACCTGACAGCCCCACAGCAACGCCCCGCCCCCTGCTGGACCCATGGCCCCTTCCAAACTCCTGCTTAACACCTACCTTGCCCAACCCACATGGCGGCCGGGCCAGGCCTCATGCGCTCAGGCAAACCGCTCCCAGGCGGCCCCCTGCATGCAGCCCAGCAGCCCTGCCCTGGCACACTCCCTTGCAAGGCCACACACTCCCTTGCAAGGCCCCGCCGCTCGCGCACGCTGCTCACCAGCAACCGGTCACCAGACCCGCCCCGCTGTTTCCCCAGGTCACTTCCCCAACCTCGTCCCAACGCCCTACCTCGACACCCTCATCAGCTGGGACCGCAGCGCCTGCATCCGGGCCACCAGCTCCGCGGTCGAGCTGCCCATGCCTCCGCCCGCCGGCCGCTGTGAGGGCGACGGCTGCGGCGCGGCCTGCGCGGCTGCTCCGCGCGGGCTGCCATGCGGCATGGCGCCGTTGCCCGGGCTGCTGATGGGGCCGGCCGAGACCGTCACGGTATAGGTCGGGCCAGGCTGGGCTCCGTGCGAGGGCGTCCCGGGGCTTCCGGGTCCGGGAGCTGGCGTGGCAGAGGAGGTGGCCGTGGCGGAGAAGGGGGCGGCGGCTGCCTTGGGGTCGGGGGCCAGGGCGTCGAATTCGTGGCCCAGGCTGCGGACCACGGCGCGGGATGCCGCGGCGTGCATGGCTGCCGTGTCAGCGCGCAGGGCGGGGTCGGCTGGATGTTGCTGCGGCCGTCCTGGCAGGTAGGTCGGCGTGGTGGCGGTGCTGAGGGTCGGGGAGGCGGCGCAGGCGCTAGGTGAGGGGTCCTGCAGCTGTGGTGCCGCGGAACGTTTATCCCCGAGCTCGGGGGTAGGCGTGGACCAGCCGGAGGGGAAGGGGCGCAGGCAGTCGTCGTCCCCTTGGAGCGTCGGGTATGGCCGGCCGCTCCGCAGGTGCGGGCGCAAGACCTCGCCAAGCGACAGAGGTCGCAGTAAGGTACCGAAGTGCAAGCGCTGGTCCGGCGGAGGCCTCTGGCTGTTTGGTGGCTGGCTGCTTGGCCGATGGCTGCGCGGCAGGACTTCGTCAAGGGTCAGGGGGGCTGGACAGGGCCGTGATGGGAAGGCACGAGGCCGTTCGAGGCCACCAAGCTGCTGGCCGATAGCCGCTGAACTGTGCGACTGGCGGCTGTCGGCGAGGACTAGGAGGCGCAGATGACCACAACCAGAACCTCGATTGTCCGTGGGCATGCACCCTTGCTACCTCAGGTGCAGCGTGATGAAGTCATGCTTATCTGCGTAACGTCCTCTGTCTTTGTGAGAGGTCACGGCTGTGGTAGTCGGCGCGGCGACGCGTGCGAGAGATGCAGCTTCGCGGATGTCCTCGTCTCAAGAACTATGTCGCTGCATATATATGGTAAACATGGTGTGATGCAGCCCATATGCTATGCAATTGCGAGCGCCTTAGTGGTCGGGACAAGCGCGGAGGAAAGGCAAAAAAGCAATGGCAACCCTGAGGGGCGCTTGCCGAAGAGAGGGCAGCGCTACAGCGCAGCCATCCTTCTTATCCGCTGCTTGGTGCAGGCGGCCGGGGCGCAGCACGGAACGCGCAGTCCTTAGGCAAGCATGTTGGCCCGACGCTTGCGCTTCCCCTGTTACTATGGCTCGAATGCGCTACTTCAGCACATAACGAAGTGTTTGACCGCGTTTGCGGTCGCTGCCTATCTACACCATGAGCTGGAACCGTGGGTCAGGGTCAAGTGAACACATCAGTTAGCCTGATACAGGCACCGAAGGGCAGCTACATGTGCAGCACGGAGCAAGCCATCTTACGGTGAACAGTTGCGCGCGGCGCCCCACGACCGCGCCATGCTCAACACACAACAACAACAACAACAACAACAACAACAATGAAACAGGGCCCGCCTCCTCGGCCGCGTCTTGCTGGCATTGCGCACGAACCATGCGCTGCGCTGTCGCATGCCCCATGCACCTCGCCAAGGGCTGCGCCGCGAGCTTCTCCGCCATCTCTGTGAAGCACAAGTGCACTCTCACAGGACCAGGGACCGCCCTGTCCCTGGCATACCGTACCTTCTGTAGCTTCACGACTTGCCCCCTCCCGTGCCGCCAGGTGCCACCGAAGCCGCTGGGCATGTCAGCCCAAGAAAGAGGAATCCAGTCTGCATTGCACATGCACCGGGTGTGGGGGCAGCAGAGGAGCATCATGCGTAACCGTGTGCTTGCCAGCGCTACCCGGTCCTGGCGGAGGGCCCCTGCCAGCTCAGCTGCGCATCCAGCGCGCGCGCACCTCCTTGGCATCGTTCATGCGCATGCCCCAGCGTGCCGTCATTCATGGATTTGAAGAAGGGCCTAGTCATGGCCATCGCCAGGCCCCGGGGCAGCGTGTGGGCGGCCAGAACGCCGCGCTCGCGCCCAGCCCTGGCGCACAATGCCGTAGATGAAGAGCTGCAGCGGGTTGGTCGATTGAGGGGCACGGCGCAAGCTCGGCAGCAACACTACATCTGCCCCGTGGCCCTATCCTACGGCCCTGCTCCCCGCTCTGCCCCACCCCGTTGCTCATGGGCGAGGTGTCGTGGTCCACCAGCCAGGATCGATGGCGGCGCGCTCGTACGTGTTGCCTGGGCCGAGGGCGCAGGGCGTAGGGGGCGTAACCTTGGCGAGACGGAGGGCGGGGGGGGGGGGCTGTGGGAGGGCAGGTCAGGCCGGGCCTGTTTCGCATAGCATCGCATAGCAGTGCACGGCGCCAAGTAGGCAGCCAGCAGGCATGGGTCGGCCGCCCCCGGCTTCGTCGGCGGTTGTTGTGACACGCAACGCAGTGCCCACCCCCACACCTGATGCACCGCAGCCCCTTTCTGCACAGACCCCGGCGAGCCGCTCCGTCATGGCCTGGCTGCTGCAGGTGACACGAGTCCCTGCGTGGGGAGGGAGAGGAGCGGTTGCATTGCTTGGGGGGGGTGGGCCCACTGGGCTCGGGGCTCGTACTGCGCTTGCAAGAGGGGCCCGTGTGGGCAGCATGGTGTGCCTCCCCTGGCCCCTGCTGCCCACCTGCCGCCTGAGGTACTCCATGACCGCCGCCACGCACTCTGCAGTACTGGCAGCTGCCGTACACAGCCGCATATGATACGGCAGGGGCGTGCTGCCATCCGTGCTCCAGAGCGGGCTGCCGCCGTACCTGGGAGGAGGCAGGGAGAGAAGCATGCGGACACGCAGCTTTGAACCATGTGCCATGTGCGCTCGGAGCGGCAGCACCCAGACTCAGCCCACCCTGGCCCCGCCCCACCTCTGCACGATGCCCTGAAGCGCCTCCCAGCTGCCCGGCTTGTGCGCCCGCTCCGTGCCCGCGTCCTGCTCGCCACGGGCCTCAAGCCGCCGCCGCCACTCGCCCTCATCTCCACACTCCACATCCAACACAACCACGCGAACGCGGTCGGGTTGAGGCGCCTGCGCGTGTGTGAGTTGGAGCGGCGGAATTGTCAGGGCCAGGTTTCTCTCCTGGTCAGGACCCCTGCCGTGGTCAGCAGGGCTCGGCCCCAGCATCAGTAGCTCAGGCCCGCTACCTGCGCAGCTACCCCATGCCGCTCACCCCGGCCGCCACCGCACACGCCCTGTCGTACAGCTCCCTCCTCGCGAAGGGGCTGTCCAGTACCACGCTCAACCCCAGCCCTAGCTGCGTGGCTGTCGTACGGAACATGACGTCGTACGACAGGCCGTTCCAGTCCAGGCCTGGGGCCTGTCGAGCAGCGGCCTGGAAGCAGTCGCGTGCGTCGTCCTTGTCGACAAGGGGGCATCGCAGGGCGGAGGATAGGCCCCGGGCCACCGTTGACTTGCCGCTTCCGGGCAGGCCCTGCGCAGGGGTGGAGAGAGTGTGCCGGGGAGGGCCGGGGGTGGCGTGAGAGTGCCGAAAGGGATCAACCAGGCCTGGGCACGTCGCGCCACCACCACGAGCTTGCCTTGACGAGTAACAGGAGCTGCCATGCGCTGTCCTGGGGCTGATGCTCCGCCGTGTGCTCAACGGCGACAAGCTTCATGGCCAAGGCGCGGCGCGTGACTGCGAGGCCGCTAGACTGCACTTCTCCTACGTGCGGAGTAAGCTCTCTGCAACTTATGTGATGTCTGTTGGACGCAAGCAGCAATATGGGCTTGCTGCGACGTTTATGGCTCGATGCCGATTGATTCAGCAAATCATTAATGCAATATCGCTGATCGTGGAAGCCTTGCAGTATATGGGAGGCGTACTGATCGAGCTGGTCCGTGGCGGGCTACAGTGCTGTTTCCGGCATGGCATGGCAGGCCTGCCTAGGGCATGGCAGGGGCCCCCACAGAGGCCCCGGAGAGGCCCGGACACGCGTCCAGCAGGCCGGAGACCCCCGTTCCTGCGATTGCGCCCTCTTGTACAGCCAACGGTACCTCAGAGATTGGCAAGTATACCTTTGCATATAACTTCCTGTGCCATGGCCACTAAGGTGTAACCCATTGTAAGCTTGTATCGCCAAACCTCGTGCCACGCCAGGTCCCCCGCCCCGAGTTCGTTACTGCCTGAGTACATTCCCGCCGCCCCCGCCGCTCGCACAGCGAGCGAGCGACCCGTCGCCGGTCACTGGACCTGCAGCTTCTGAGGCAGGTCGTTATGTTGTCATTGATTGACGGCTAGGCGATGCGGCGACCGCGCACGTGCGTTGTCGTGCGCGCGCCTGGCCGGCCTGGCCCCACCCTTCCGACCTCTATGCAACCACGCACGCACCGGTTGCAACTACGCAAAGCTCCAGCCCCACCATCACTTCAAATTGAAAGCTCCTCAAGCCTCGCTGAAAGCCCTTGGCATGTTACATCTCGTCTGCCCGTAAGCAGTTTCAACCTTGCTTGGCGCCGCCGTGCCCCTCCGCGGTGCCGGGCTCGTCGCAAGTACGTGGTCTCGCGTGGCGGTTGTCTCAGGTACCCTCCATCACTGGTGTCAAAGTAAGAGGTTCGTGGTCTTGCCGCCCATGCGCGCCCCGGCAGCACACGGCGATGACGGCTCATGCATGCCCGATACCCAGCGCCACGTATATCCACCTAGCTGTGCCAGCCAGCCGCCAGTTGAGAATCATCATCATTGATCAAGTGGCGCTGCGGCGGCGGCGCTGCCCTTTGCCAGCCCTCGGCTCAGCTCGGGCGCTCTTGCCCAGCGGAGGTCCTGGCGCGCCACTGGACGCGGCCTTGCCGACAGGGCCGTACGAAAAGGCCAGGCTGAAGGCCGTGAATGAGCGCGCCAGCGGTCAGTAGGCGGGGGGCGCCGTAATGCACGCCGTGCCTGGCTCCACCGGGCCCAGTCCCGAGCCGCTCCTGCTGCCGCTGCCGCCAAGGCCGGCAGTCGCAATGCTAGCCATGGTCAGGCGGCCCTCCTTGCACCAGGCCAGCGCCCAGGCCTGTGGCAAGCGTGCAGATGGGAGGCCCACCACCCAAAGGTTGCTTGGCTGGGCAGACTTGATTGGCGCTCGACACTTGCAAGTACAACGGATACAACGACCGAGTGGCCTTGACGATGCCGTGGGCTCTTTCTTGATGCATGCAAGAACAGTTGGTGCACGTCCATGCACAATTCCAGGCCTCACCCGGTGGTGCTTGAGCGTGAGGCCCCAGTCGGCCACGTTTCGAGGGTTGTCGATGGGCGGGTCAAACAGCGGGAACACGGTGCCTGCGGCACCTGCCGGCTGCTGTCGGCTGACGGCTACATTGCCGTCCTCGACCATTGCCAGAAGCCGCTGCGCACGAGTGGGTGGGTACAAGCAGCGGCTGGTGCAGTGGGACGATCGATGAGTTACACACTTGCAAGGCTAGCAAGGCGCCAACCCTGGAAACGCTAAAAGGCCCCGCTAGCTAGCATGCGTGCTGTGTACATGTCCGCTCATCATCAGCTAGCTATGGCCGTTGCTCAGCCAGCCAGGCATGGCCAGGAGGCACGGGCCCCCCTCGCGCGCGCCCGCCCCGGCCCCCAGCGTCAGTGCGTCAGAGCTCCGGCAGCCATGTACGCTTGCCATCGCCACGGCCACGCACGGCAGCCACCACCTGATGCAACAACAGGATCAGCAAAAGGCCTGTACCTTTGACGCTGAGGGCACGACTTGCCCCTTACACCTGGATGGCCCATGCCCTCCGATGCGCCGCCGCCGCCATCCCTACCTGCTGTCGCCACCCCCGCCCGGCGCGGGCGCCTTGGGGCAGGCGGCCTGCCTCTGCTGCCGTCAGACGACTAAAGCATGGAAACCCCCAACCAGGAGCGAGCCGGGTGGTACATGTAGTGCATCACACCGGCGGCCCAAAACGAAACACGCAAACCGGACCCTCAACACTACTTTCCCTCGGCCGCCCCCGTGTGCCTCGAGCTAGAGGCCCAAGTTGCGCCGCAGCAGCAAGCAGCAGGCCAGCAGTGCCTGCAGCCAGCAAGCCAGCAGCGAGGGCAGCAAGGCGCCGCCAGCAGCGCCGCCAGCGCCGCCGCCGCCGTTGCTGTCGTTGCTTGTCAGCCAGCTGGGCTTCTCGTTGATGTAGGAGCTGTACATCGCGGTGTCTGGCACTCGGGGAGCGCGCGCGGGCAGGTGGGAGCGAGATCATCAGGCAGCAGGATGCGGCTGGTGGAATGGAGGAAAGCCTGTTGCTGCGGGCGGGCTCACGCGCGCCAGCCCGCCACGCGCACGCGGGCGTGCTGCGCGGAACGTGCCACTACTTTACTAGGAAAAATCGAGCACACGAAGCAGCCGGAGCTAGCTACCCATCATGCGCCGATGCGGCCCGTGCGAGCGACGGGCGTGTGATGCACGTCGCTTACCCACGGTGACGCTGCCACCGGCTGCCGCGCATGAGTCAGAGTCGGGCGCTGGGACGCAGCGGGCGACTGCGCCACGCAGCGCGCTGACCTGCAGGTAGGGGAGGGGGGAAGGGGGGAAGGGGTGCAACTGACGCGATGAGCGAGCGGCAGGGTACGTGTCGGTGCATGCCATGCCGCGTACGTGCTTCCCAGCAGCTAGCTGGGCAGGACGCCAGCGATGGCTATTGGCAATCACGTCACCGGCAATCGATCGCCTGCGCTAGCGTGCGTGTTCTGAAGCTAAGTCAGGAAGCAAGGGCTCGCCTGGCATCTATCCCACCCGCCGCCATGCATGTATGTAGCGCACATCCGTCCAGCGTATCATCACGCCGGGCAGGGTTATGTTATAGCCACGCATGTGACCAGGCCGTGCTGCTAGCCCTTGCACGCTTTGCACTGACCCATGGGTCGTCGACGAAGTCATCTGCCAGCAGCAGCGCAAACATCAGCACCCCGCCGTCCAGCGTGCGGAGGTTGCGGCACTCGAAGGCGCCAGTAGGGCGCACCACAGGGCTGCTGCCTGGGTCGGCCGCATTGCGTTGGAACACCGGGTACCAGGCGCAGGCGCGAGCGGCCTGCGGGTCGTGCGTGCCGTGCAGCACGCACGCAGCAACAAACACACATTTATGGCGCGACGGAGGCGGAGGGCCTTGGTTATTGCAATCCACCCCATGTGACAAATAAAGTGACCCCGTTCGGAATGGGAAAAGGGGCGTAGCCCCACCCAGTCCTTCGTTCGTTTGGGGCTGCGTCGGTATGCGTGTGCCTGCCGCCCCTACCCATTGGGCTGCGTGCTGGCGTGCATCATTAGCGCCAAGGCAGGATTGAAAGCGAGCTAGCTGCATGCTTATGCATGCACCCCGCCACGCCTCATCGTTTGTTGTACCGCACCTCGCAGGCGGCCTCTGTCTTCAATGTGCTGCAGATGGGGTTGTTGTAATAGGTGCCATTCGCACTTTGCGCTGCCGTGCAGTTGCCAAGCAGCTCCTCCGCAAGAAGCGATGGCGTATTTCGCTGGAATGGCAGGATGGGCTGCGACAGGGCCTGCGCCGCAGACAACGTGTTGGCGGCAAAGCGGGTACACGTAGGCAGCAACGGGAACGGGCAGCAGGTGTGAACAAGCGAAGTGTGGTTAACGTCGGATCAAAAGTCCCGTGCGTGACCCGGCTGTATGTACGTAATGGATGGGCTCGGTGGGAAGCAAGGGTCGGTGGGGATGCTGAACACGGGAAGCCGTCTCGGTAAGGGTGTGCCCTTATTCATACTCGTGGCAATGACGCAGGGTTGAGGATGCACAGGGCGACCTACAGCTTCGAGCAGCGTAAAGTTGTCGGCCCATGTCGCGTAGCAAGCACCGCCCTTGTTGATGACGGCAAGCCATGCGGCGGGTGCCAGGTGCTGAAGAAGATTACCGAGATCGGAAGCCTCAGCTAGCGGGTCGTCTGGATAGGCGGGCTCACGCACAAACGTCTGGTTTGGGGTCTTCCATGTGCACCTGCTGCCATCGCCGAGGCACGCGGCGGGACTCGTTTTGGCCGCGCACTGCACAAAGTCATCTAGTCTGGAGCCATTGCAGTAGAGCTTGTTGCGCAATGGCTGCAAGGCGGGAACGAAGCAGACGCGGCGGCGCGTGACTGCGAGTGCGTGTGGTATCACAAAGACAGACGGTGCCAGCCAGGCCCCACCGAAAAGCTTGTGATGGATTGGGCCTCAAGATAACACTGGCCATCTTCAAAGTAGCAATTCCTGCTGCCGGGCTGCACACAGTGACCGAGCGACAAGCAAACAATGACGTTGATTCAGCTGCCGAAACAGAGCTTGACCTCCACTGTTTAGTCAGAAGCACTACAAAAGTGAACCCCACTCACCGCACAAGTTGCATTGTCCTTTGCACGGCAAGTTGCTGCCATGGCCGCAGCGTAAGCCAGGAAGCGTTGCGCTTCGTTGCCTGGCACTCCTAGGCTCGTCATATAATCACGATGTGTCCAGCAGCGGTATCCGGGGTCCCACTGACATTGCGACACAGTCGTTGCGGAACGGAGACCGCGCTCCGCGTGCGCCGAAACCGCCAGCAGAGAAAGCTCAAGCATTGCAACATAGATTATTTGGCTCGTCATGGTCGCAAGTGATGCCTTGCGTTGTGCGGACAGAAACAGCAGCGGTTGGACCCTGTTGGACGGCTCGGAAATAGTTTCGAAAGTGGGCTTGCCGTCGTGTTAGTTGCGTGCGATGCTTGTAGTTATCGTTTTGAGCGCGTCCCTGACCTGCTATATTGTTGTCAACGGCTGCGTACGGCAGCAAGTACGCCCAAGATTCCCCAGCCAGGAGACAAGGCCGAAAGCGGGAGCGTAGCTTATCGCAGCGCTAATAGGGTTGGGGTGCTCAGGAGCAGGGGCAACCGGCAGGGCAGACGCTGTACGGCACAACGGGACAGTAAGGGACAGGAGGGACTCCTCTGCTGGTGTGGGAATGGACTCCCCTGTATTGGTCAGCTCACTGGCCGCGGGGCGCAACTCTGCTACTTACTCGCTGACCTTCCCTTGCCCTTCCCCTGCCACTACTGCAAACCAGCCTGCGCTACTGCTCCTCCCGCCACGCCACCTCCTGCGCTCTGGGTTCGGGCAGTGTCGGCTAGGAACCCACGAAAAAGCCCAGCCAGGGGTTTGGCCGGAGCAGGGCGGGGCCTGGAGCGAGCCTGCCCACCAGAGGCCAGGCGAGGAGGGTGTGCACCATGGGGGGGGGGGTTGCAACAAGCCGCCGGCCTGGCTCAGCGACCCATCCCAGCAGGGGCTCGCACCTGGTGCAGCCACCGAGGGGCGCTCTGCAGCAAGGGCCCCACAGCCAATGGGTTCCGATGGCCCCAAGGGGGCCAACAGAGGCCCCCGTCCCGGCCACGCGACCTGCACGAAACCGCCTGCCGCCGCGCCTCCCGCCAGCGCACACGGGTGCGGCACCCCACACACACACACAAGCGCAGACACTGCGCCCGGCAAAGCGGCAGGCGCCCCTCCTCCCGCGCACACCCACGCAGCTGTCCAGGGCCCGCACAGCCGTGCCTTCCGCCGCAGGCCCTGCGTGGAAGTCAGTGGAGGGCCCGCACAGCCGTGTCCCGCTGCCTCCGACCGCGCGGCGCATGGCCGACGCTGCGCCACGCTACGGCGCGCCGCCCTCGTTACACACACATACACACACACACACACGCGCCGCCCTCTGCATGGCGCTGCTGCAAGCAACCCAAGGCTGAGGGCCCCACGCCTTGGGGCGCAGCCCGCGCCCGCGGTCCCTGCCGTGCAGCACACGGCCACGGCAAGTACCCGCTGCCCACAGCAACCAACTCGGCGCGCGCCATCATCGTGGAGAGCTGCAGCGGCGGCAGGGGCGCGCTGCTACGCAGCCCGGCCTTCGAGCCCGCGACGCATGCCCGCACGCGATCAACCCCCGCCGTACCGTTGCCGCCCGCGCCACGTCACCCTGCACGCACGCCCTGAGTTTCGTCCCGGCGGCGCCACATGGGCGCAGTAGCCGTGCGCTCGCCTGTCCGCAAGGGAGAGCCTGTACGGACGCAGACGCGCGCCGGCCGCCAGGAATGCGCTCTCCCAGTAGAACCCAACCAAACACACACGCGACGCCCGGGGCCCGGCCGTGCCCCGGGCGGCAGCTGCCCCACCGAAGGCGCACGGCCGGCAGCTATGGCTGCGAGGGCACTGCCGAGCGGGCGTGCCGATATGAAGCAATGCTGTGCGCGCGTCTCGCCCAAACGCAAGAATGCTCCGGATCAAAGCCCTGCGACCCCCGACAGATCTTCCCTCCTTCGACGCCGCGCGACCAGGTAGCGGCGGCAGGAGCGCCGCCGCCTGGGCGCTGCGGCCGCGTGCTGCTCCGACCCCGCCTGCCCCCCGAGTGCCTTCGTTCGTACAACCGCGCTCGCGCCGTCAGTTCGCCGTGCTTGCTGCCTCCTCTCGCCGTGCTTTCCCCCGATCCCCGATCGCCGGCTGGACCTGTCTCACCACCTGCCTCGCTCACTCTCAACCGAGCCTTGCTGCGGTGCCGCCTAGCTGTTGGCGGCGGCGGCGCCGCCGCCGTGCAGGCCACTGGAGGTGCTCGCGCCGCCGCCGCCGCCGCCGCCGTGCGGCACGCCGCCGGCGCCTGAAGCCGAGGTGGAGGGCACCAGGTGGGCGGGCAGCTGCGGCGACGTGTGCAGGTCCGGCGGCAGGTGGTGCTGCATGTACACAGCAGAGCGCCGCGACACGGAGCGACCCAGCACCGCCGCCGCCAGTGCCGCCTCCGGTGGCGCGTCCACCGGCGCCGTCCCCGGCGGCAGCCCGACAATGGGGCCGCTGCTGCCGTGGCCACCGCCGCCTCCGCCGCCGCCCGGCGTCAATGACGTGCCGCCGGGCTGCGACGCGCCCGCCGCCAGCGCCATCGGCAGGCCCGGCAGCGGCGACAGTTCCTCGGCCTCCTCCTCGACCGTGGGGATGCCGCCGGCGCTGCCCAAGCCCAGGTTCAGCGGGCCGTCGGTGCCGGTGCTGCGCCGCTTGCCGCTGATCATCCGCATCAGCAGCCGCACCGGCCCCGGCCCCTCGCCCGCCGCGCCCGAGCCGCCGCCACCGCCGCCGCCGGCGCCGCCGCCGCCGGCGCCCGTGCTCGGCCCCGCGGCGCCGCTGCCGCCCGCCAGCGCGCCCGTGTCCTCGCCCGTGAGCGACCTGGTGTGGCTGCCGGCCGGCGCCGGGCTGGTCGGCAGCAGCAGCCCCTGCAGCTTCTTGAAGCTCTTGGCCATGGAGCCGCCCTCCCACGACGACCGGCTCGCGCTGGTGCGCTCCCAGCCCGGGCCGTGGCCGGGCGCGCCCTGCGCATGCGCCTCCCCCGCCGGGCCGCCCGCCAGCTCCGGCGGCAGCGGCATGACCGACGCCGCCGAGCCGGTGCCCGAGAGGCCGAGCAGCCTGCTGCTGCCGCCGCCGCCGATGGGCGGCCGGCCTGTGGCGTGGCTGGCGCTGGCGGGCGCCAAATGGTGGCTGTGGCCCGAGGGGCCCAGGTTGCTGTGGCCCAGCGGCGCGGCCTGGCGGCTGAAGCCCGCATGGGTCTGGCTGGCGGCGATGAGCTTGGCCAGCATGGGCGACTCGAGCTGGGGTGCCACCTGCGGGGTGCTGGGCTGCATGGCCGAGGACCTGAACGGGCGGCAAGGGTTGGGGCAGGGACACGAGCGGGCGTGAGTGCGGCGGGGAGGAGCGGGCCGCGGCGCGCACCGCGTGGCGTGGTAGGGGGGGGCGTGGGGCGCAGGGTGCGGGCGCGGGCGGAGACGTGTGGTCGCGAGGGCTGCGGCGGGGGCTGAGGCGCGGGAGTGCAGCACAGGGGCGGCGCGGGGCGCGGGGGCGAGGGAGCGGGTGCAGGGGCGGGGTGCGGGCCTGCGGGCACCCCGACGGGCGGCGGCCCCCACCGTCGAGCTCGCGCCGCCATGACCACGGCCGCAAAGGCGCTGCGCGTGGTGTCGCCCTGCAGCCGCAGCTCCGTGGCAGCATGCGCGGCGGCGGCCCAGTGCTGCCGGCTGCGCGGCGTGGCGGCGGCGCCGCCCTCGCCGTCGCCGTCGCCGTCGCCGTCGCCCAGGCCGTCGGGCCGCGCCAGGGGCGAGGGCTGCGGTCGGCGGGCGGGGTTGGTCGGGATGGGTTGGCTGCTGCACAGGGCGCCGGGCTCAGGCAGCGGGGCGTGTAGGCGGCGTGGCGCGAGCGCCCAGGGCTCGGTGCCATGCAGATGCGCCCCGTGTCTCGTGCATCGCTGACTGCCAGAGCAGACCGGCCCCACGGCATTGCGTCTGCGTCCACGCCTCGCCTCAAGCGCCGTGCGTGGTGTTGACCCAACACCCTCCCAGCCGCGCACCCTATCATGTGTGCCCAGCCGCCCGCCCATGCCGCCGTACCTGGCCCAGGCCGTTGCGGCTGCTGTTGGAGCGGCCCAGGAAGCGGCTGCCCTCGCGCAGCGCCGCCACCGCGGGGCCGCTGGGCTGCACGCCCAGCACGTCGTGCTTGCCCGAGCCCGTGCCGCCGCCGTGGCCGCTGCCGCCGCCCGCCTCCGCCCGGCCGCTGCCCGATCCCAGGATGGGGCTCGCGAGCACGCGCAGAGCGGTGCCGAGGTGGCTGCCGCTGACGCCACCGCCGCCGCCGCGCTCGCGCTCGCGCTCGCCGCCGGGGACGGCCGGCGAGGCCATGGTGCTAGCGCCGCCGGCGGGGAGCTCCTCGGGCACAGGCGCCTTGCGCGAGACGAAGAAGGAGCCGCCGGTGGGCGTGGCGGCGCCGCTCTCCGAGGGCCGATCGCCCAGCAACAGCAGGCTGCGGCGAGAGATCATTGCGGCGCGCAGGCCGCCAGCGGGCCGCGCCGGCGCCACGACGGCGCGCGAGAGCTGCTTGAAGGTGAGGTCCCAGTTGCTCGCGCCGCCGCCCACGGACATAGCGACGGGACTGTTGGCGACGGCGGACGACGCGAAGGCGCCCGACATCGGGCCGCCGCCGTTGGCAGACAGACGCAGCGGATTCGGCGCGCTGGCGGCGGGGCCCGCGCTGGTGGCGGCTGCCGCTGTCGGTGAGATAGGCCCGGCGCCACCACCGTCGCCGGCAGAGGCATACGGCATCCCGCCGGATACGCGGCTGAAGGGCGACGCCGACGTCGACGCCATGTAGCCGCCGGCCACAAGGCCGCCGGTGGTGGCGCCGCGGCGGCCGCTGCCAGCGCCGCCGCCGCCGCCGCCGCCGCCGCTGGTGTTGCTGCCGGATGAGTGTTCGGCGCCGCCGTCGTCCTCGCCCACGACGAGCAGCGGCGCGTCGCCGCCGTCAGCGTCCCAGCCGCCGGCGTCACAGGCTCCCCCCAGCTCGCTCTCACTAACGCGCTTGGGTCGGTTTGCGAGGCGGCTGGTGGCGGCGTGCTGCATCTGTCCCGCGCCCTGGCCGCCGCCGCCACCCGCCGCGAAGCTCGGCGGCTGCAGGTAGAGCGGATTGAGCGGAGCCGAGTGCGCGATGACGCTGCCGCCGCCGCCGCCGCCGCCGGGGCCGGCCGACACAACTCCGCCGCCGCCGGCTGCTGCTGCTGCGGCGGCGGCCAGGGCGGCGGCGGCGGCGGAGACGCGTGCGGCCTGCTTGAGCTGCTGCGGGTTCATATCGGCCATGTTGCTGAGGCTCATCCTGTGGAGTCCGGCAAGGCAACAAGACAGCAAGGCAGCAAGCAGTGAGGTCCCGGTGAGCGGCCCAAGCTACATCATACCCTAGCGCCTCCGGCCCGCGCCTCCTCCGGCAGCGGATCACGGCCAGGGCCGGCTGACGAGGCCGCGCAGCTGCCGGCACGCGGCACGGGTGGCAAGACGCCGTCCGAGAGGGCAAGCACAAGACAGCCCCCATGCCCCCACGCCGCAGGCACCGCGCCAGGACCCCACGCAGCACCACCGTGCAGCGGTCGAGGGCCGTTTGTCGAACGTTGTCAGGCCGAGATAGAGTACCACCCCGTACACGGCGCGCCCCGGTTTGGCGACGCGCTGGTCGTGCGTAGGAAGAAAGTGTGCGCACCTGAAGGTGGGCGCAGCTGTCATGCGGGCAGCGTAACGCTCCAGCGCCGACGACGCGCCGCTGGGACCGGAGGCGGCGGCGGCGCCGCCACCTGCCGCTGCCACTGGGCCTGGGACCGGACCGGGGGAGCCCGCGGCGCCCGTTGCCGTGTCCACAGACAGCCTGTGGGAAGGGCATTGGCAACAGGTTGTGCAGGCGTGTGAGTGGCCGACCACACTGTGCGAGCGCACGACGCCGACGAGGGCGGGTGCGTATCCCGAGCCCGCCCAATCCGGTGCAGCGCCTGGGCCTGCAGTTTGTGGGGAGGCCATGGCCGGGCGACGCGTGGCCGCACAAGCCACAAACACCAGGAGCCCGAGGCCCCGCCCGTTGCCCCCGCCTCGCTGCTGCCCAGGACCCAGTCGCACCTGCTCGCCTCCCGCCGGTCGCGGTCCCGCAGCGACATAAAGGTGGCCGTGGAGCGGCCCCCGGCGGCGGTGCCGGACCGGCCGCTCGCCAGCGACTCGGACGCAAAGCCCAGGGTGGACTGCGGGCAAGGAAACAGCACGGGAGGCCGAGGACGGCGGGCACGCGGAGCGGGTTGGGAGACGGAAAGGCAGCGTTCCTGCGGGCCGCCGGTCGCCGTCGTGCGCCCTGCGTCGCAGCCGCCTCCCAGCGCCGCCGCCGCACCTTGCCGCCGGCTATGAGCCGCGGCGTGCCCCGCTTTGCGCCGTCCAACTCCCCAACCACGTCCACCGTCTCGCCGTCATCGCCGGCCGTGCTGCCGCGGCTCTCCGCCACGTCCGCCGCCGTCAGCTCGCGCGCAAGCGGCTCGCTCGACGCCCCGAACGCCCCCACCGCGCTGCTGCCCGGGCCCGAGCCGCCGGCGCTGCTGGCGGCGGCGCCGAGCGCGCGCACCGCCGCCACCGCCGCCGCCACCAGCCCCACCGGCCGCATGCCGCCGCTGAGCCTGCCGCCGCTGGGCCGGCCGCCGCTGGACCTGCCGTCGGCGACGCCGTCGACATCGGCGCTGGTCTGCCGCCGGGCCATAACGCCCGATGTCGGTAGCGTGTCCGTGTGGAGCAGCGCTGTCGACTGGCGGCTGCCGCCGCTGGCGCGGCTGCCGCTGGGCCGGTCGACGTCGCCGCTGCTGTCAAGCAATCCGAGCGACACACCACCGCTGAGCGCCGCCGCCAGGCTGACGGCGCCGGCGTTGTCTAGCTCCAGCAGCACGTCATCCTCCTCGCCCGCCACGTCCTCACTGCTGACGTCGTCGTCGTCGGAATGGTGGCCGTGGCCGCCATCGGGCATCCCGCCGGCGCCGTCGACGCCGCGATGGTCTGCCTCCAGCTCCGCCAGCGGCCCGCCGAAGCACGACGGCGGCGTGCCGACGAAGTCCTCCGACTCGTCGTACATGTCAGACGCGTGCCGTACGACACCCGACCGTCCCGGGATGGGCAGGCCACCGCCGCCGCCGCCGCCCGAGCCGATGGAGCCGTTGCTGCGGGGCCGGCTGTTGGAGCCGCCGCCAGAGGCGCCGGCGTGGCGCGTGGTGACGAGCTGCACGAGGGAGCGCGGCTTCGGCACCCCGCCGGGCCGCGAGCCGTGGGTGAGGTTCGAGTCTGAAGAGCTGATGTTGCCGTCATCGCCGACGGCCGAGCCGGCGGAGGCACGGCGCCCCGCGCGGCGGGGCACATCGGCGGCGCTGCCGCCTGACGGCGTCCGGCTGCCGCCGGGCGGCTGCCTGCGGGCCGCACTGCGCGGCTTGATGGCGGGCGAGCCGGCGGCTGAGGGCGGCGGGGGCGCGGCGGTGCCTGGCGAGCGTGTCGTCAAGGGATGGCTGAAGGGACTCGCGGCCTCCGCCGTGGTGGCCGCTGCCGCGAAGGCGGTAGCCGTTGCGGCGGCGGCGCTGCGCCTGTCCGGCGGCGACGGCGACGGCGACGGCGACGGCGCGTCTGGCCCGCTGCTGCTGCTGCGGGCATTGCCGTTGGCGTGTGCCGGCTCGGTCGTCGGCGGTGGCGCGGCGGCGACCGCCGCCGCCGGCCTGCGGTGCTGCGGTGGAAGCGGGAGCAAGCCGTCGGCTGCGACCGAGTCCTCGCCGCCGGCGGTGCTTCGAGCCGGCGGCGTTACGCTCCCAGACGAAGCCTCCTCCATCGGCGCCGCCGCTGCGGTGCCGCCGCCGCCGACTTCGGTCGCGGCCGCTGCCGCCGCTACCACGGCCCCAGTCGCCGCCGGCGCCAAGGCACTCGCCGCGGCCGACGCCCTCGACTTGACCTTGGCCAGCGCCTTGGCGGCGGGGCTGGCACCGTCAGCCCCCGCTGCCGCCGCCGCCGCCGCCGCCGCGCCGGAGCCGCTGGCGCCGCCTGTGCGCTCCGGCGCAGCCTCCTCCAGCGCTGCGCCCACCACTCCGTCAATCATGCCCAGCGCCGCAGCGTCCATGAGGCAGGACCTGAGGGCGCCACGCAGCCCTCGTAGTTCAACATTAAAGACATCGATTCGTTGACGATACAACCCAATAGACTCCATCGACACTATGGACTAGGAGGCGAGCGCTGGCGCTGCGGGCGTGGGGGCGCCCACGGCCCCCACCCCACCCCATCCCAGCATCGCCGCCCGACCGCCCGGGCCTGCGTGAGCCTCCGCCGCGCACCTGCCGCTGGAGGGCGGGATGTAGACAGGTGGCCGGTTGAGCGACCGGAAAGCGGCGCCGTAGCTGGGGTTGGTCAGCGCGAGCGCGCCCGCCATCGCGGCCGCCGCCGCCGCCGCGCCGGCGGCGCCGCCGGGGTAGGGGTACGAGTAGCCGCCGCTGGGGTGCGTTGGCGTCTCGGGCGGTGTGGCCTGAGGCGGTGCGCCGCGCGCCACGCCCGCGCGCACGCCCGGCGCCTCCTGCGCACCGGAAAGACAGCGTGCGGGCAATGCGGGACGTGCGGGCCATGCGGGAAGTGCGGGCAATGCGGGACGTGCGGGCCATGCGGGCTGTTGGGTTGTGTGCAGCTCGTTGCATGCGCTTGGGGTCCGCTGCTGCTGCTGCTGTGGCCACGTCATCACGCGGCGGTCTCGCCGCCGAGCCCATGGCACCCCAGCACCCACCGTCGCGGCCGCTGCGGCGGCCGGCCCCGCGCCGCCGTCCTGTATTTCGTACAGCGTCCCCAGCATGCGGCCGCCGCCGGGCGCCGCCTGGTTGCTGCGGCTGCCGTGCGACTGCGGCGCCGCCAGCGCGCCGCCCGAGCCGGACGACGGCTGCGGCAGGCCGCCGCTGGCTGCTGCGGCGAGCGGCGACTCGCGCGCGGCCGAGGAGGAGCCCGAGACCCTGCGGGCGCGAGGCGTTGCGGCAGGAGCTCAGGGCAGGGGAAGGGTGTGCGGGTGTGCGAGTCTGTTGGGCCGGCGCCGGCCGGGCCAGCGCCAGGCCGGCTGTGGCAGGTGCCGGGTCGCAGCGGATGGCGGCGGGCGGTATCGGGCGTCGGGTGCGGCGTCCTGCAGCCCAAACGGCATCCCACCGCCCCTGTCCTCCACGCCCTCCGCCGCCTCCGTCACCCACCAGCGCCCGTCCGCATCGGCAGCCACCGCGTCGCCCTCTGTGGGCACCACCTCCGCCGTCAGCCGCCGCCGGCCCATGCTGATGCTGCTGATGCCGCCGGCGCCGCCGGACCTGCGGCTCGGCCTGGGCATTCCGAAGCCCACGCTGACCTCCCCACGCGACACGTCGTACACGTCGGGCGCAACCGCCGCCGCCGCGGCCGCCGACACGCGCAGCGCCGCTGCCTCCTCGGCCGAGCCGACGCTGCCGCGGCGGCGCTTGTGGCCGGCTTCACCGAGCAGCTCGGCGCGCAGGCTGCCGTAGTCGGCGGCGGTGTAGGGTTCAAAGCACTCGCGCCACAAGCCCGGCTTGCGGCGGCAGGGCAGGCCCATGTCTGATGGGGGCAGGGGGAGAGCGAGGCAGGCAATGGGTATGTTATGGGTGGAGAGGCAGCCAGGACAGTGGACACGTCAAGCAGGCAAGTGGGGTTGAGGATCAGCGGGGCCGGGCAGGTGAAAGGAATCTGTCGAGGCGCCGAGGCGCGCCGTCTCCAGACCGGGGACCGGGCCACACAGACCGGATGGCGCGTGAGCGTGGCGGCAAGGGCAAGTTCATTGGGCCACTGGTACTCGGGGTAGCCTCCAGCTCCCCCAGAGCACCTCCAGGCCCGCTCGCTGCCCACCCTGCAGCAGCATGTCGTGGTAGTGGTGCACGTAGATGCCGATCATGGCGGCGCGGTCGGCGTTGGGTGGCAGCTTGCGGCGCTGCCAGCTGTGGACCCCAATAGCGCGGGTGCGGCAGGCGCGGGCGCAGGCACAGCACGACGTCAGGCACGAGATCAGGTGAGCACGCCCGGGGCCGCAGCAGCAGAAGAGAGGCCCGCGCCGAGCATTGCCGCTGCTGCGGTACCGCCGCCTGCCGCCCCTTCTCCGCGTGACCCCACCCCATCCACCGTATCTGGCGCTGCAGGTGCCTTAAACCACACAGCCCCAGACCCTTAGAAACCTAAACCCAAACAATATGCAATCCCGCAGCCCACCGTATCTGGCGCTGCAACCACACCACCAACGCAATACCCTAGCCCGCTAGGACTCCCGCAAACCCCGCGCCCCACCGTATCTGGCGCTGCAGGTCCGCCATCATCTCGTGTGGCGGGGGCAGCCGCACGCGCTCCTGCGTCCGTGGGGCGGCAAGGCAGGCAGCAGGGCGGGAGGGAGGCAGGAAGCATCAGGTGTCCTGTCACGACCGCAGCATGAAGCGCCGCCGGACGAGAGAGGGACCAGGCGCGGCAGCCTCCACCGCCGCAATCGCCGGCTACACAACAACACGCAGGCAGGCTGTCCGGGAGCCCGGCCCGGCCCGGCCTGCGCCACGCGTTTGCCGTTCGCCGTTTGCCTTTTGCCCGGCTCGCCCCTGGCTGCCGCGGCGGTCCTGCCCCACCGCTCCACCAGCGGGCCCGCGTCCCTGCCAGAGCGCGCGGCACACCCCCTGCCGGCCCCCCTGCCGGCCCCCCCTTGCCGCACCTTTATACACGCCGCCAGCCACTCGGCCTGCAGGTAGCTGGTGAGCGGGTTGTTGAGGCTGTTGGCCTGCGGAGTGCGGCAGGCGGGCGGGTGCAAGGCAGGGGGGCAGGCAGGCGGGCAGGCTGCGGCGTCAGGCCGTGCTCATATCAGCCCCTCCTGCTCCGCCGGCAGCCCCTGCTCCACCACCTGCAAACTCCCTCGCGCCCGCGCACCTCCTCAACGACGGCCCGAACCGCCTGCCCGCCCTTCCCGGCCCCCCTAGCCGGCGCACCTCTGCGCCCACAAAGGCGATGTTGCGAACCAGCGGCGGTAGCACGTGGCGGTACAGGTACAGCCCGTCGCGCTGCACGCCCAGCTTGGACAGCGTGTCGGCGTCGATGAACGAGTAGTCCTTGCGGTGGCCTGGATGGGGCCAGGCACGGGAGGCAGGGGAGCGAGGTGAGCGGCAGTGGGCGACGGACTGCACGCATACTGCATGCGATGCGCTGCGCTGCACTGCCGCCCTCCAATGCCTCCCTGCCCCAACCCTTGCCAGCACCGCCCAGTCCGACGCAACACAGCCGGCAAGGCACCCTCCAGGTGCTCTTGTTCTTTTGCACATGCACGCCAACCGCCATCCCCACACGCCCGCCCGCCCGCCCCCCTGCGCACCCGTGGCCAGCACCACCAGGTCCGCCCCCACGAAGTCGCCCCCTCGCAGCACCAAGCCGTCAGGCGTGAAGCGGTGCGGCTCGCCTGGGGGCGGGGCCACAGAACGTGTTCCAACGGACGACATCAGGGAGGACGGCAGAGGCAGCTACTTAGGCAGCGGCTTGGCGAGCCAACACGCACCGGCGGAGCTCGGGGCCAGGCGCATCGTTTGGCGCCCCTCACGGCACGCACAGCCGTGGGAGTGCCCCAGGGCCCCGGTCCCCACCGTTCCAAACCCTCTTGGCCACCGCGGACCCCAGGTGCGCACCGCCACGGGCGCCCATGGGCCCCAACCATATGGGCTCCGGACCCCAATGTCCCACCACCTCTGGGCTCTCGCTGCCGCCCGCTCCCCTTGCGCACCGTCACGGGCCTCCGGCCTCAGCCCTCCCCACCGCCTAGTCACTGACCCTCATCGCCAAAGCTGCCCTCCCCTACCCGCATGCCACCCGCCGCGCCCTCGCCCACCCGCCCAGCCCCTCGCCCCACCTTTGACCGCCTGCACCTCGCCGCTCTCCAGCTGCTCCCGCCACCTGCCGTCGTGCACCAGCCCGCCCGACAGCAGGTCGCGGTCCAGCGGCATGGCAGGCAGCAGGTCACCGCTGAGGTGGTGCTGCCGCGCCAGGGAGCGCTCCAGGTGCCGCCAGAACAGCCGGCGCAGCGGGCTGCGGCGGGGCGGGAGGCACAGGACATCGCAGGGCAGGGGCCGAGGCGCGCCGGGCGTGCAGGAGGCAAAGCCGCATGGGGCTGACCTGCCGGGCCGACCCGACGGGCTGTTTGCCTGGCGACCATGCCTGCCATTGCGGCGACCCGCCCGACCCACATCCCCGCCACGTGCCAGCCTCGCGCAGCTGGGCCCATACCGTTCCCACGCCCCTGAACTCATCGCGTTGGGGCGCTTGGAGCCCACGCCTGAGCACCCAAGCGTCATCACCTGCACCTGTCTCTCCCATGCGCCATCCATTCAACTTCAGGCATCTTCCGGGTGAGGGCCCCTTGCGTCCGCGCTCCCGACGGCCCCAACCGGCCCGAGCCCAACCCAACACCCCTATGGCCCCAGGCGCCTACCGGGTAAGGACCCCTCGCGTGCGCGCCCACAGCCCCGCGTCGTAGTAGGGGTCGAGCATGGCGGCGCCAAGGCGGCTGTGGAAGAGCTTGGTGAAGTGCACGCCGTTCAGCGGGTAGCGCGAGATGGGCCAGTGCGCCTGGCGGAGAGGGGTGCCATGGGTCAGAGGACGCACAGGAGCGGGGACAGGAGCAGGGCACACAGGCGTGGGAGAGAGGGGCCCCAGCGCGCCTGCACCGGGGCAAGGGTTGCACGTCCGGAGCGGCGCGGGCGTGTTGGAACCGGGCAGTGTCTGCTGGCCTGCTCTCGCGCTCGGCCCAGCCCGGCCCGGCCCCACCTGGCGGAAGACCACCACGGTCGACACCGCGCCAACAGTCGCCAGCCGCGCCGCCGAGTCGACGGCCGTCTTGGAGCCGCCCACCAGCACCACCCGCAGGCCCTCGGCCTGCAGCGCGAGCAAGCGGGCGGGGGGGGGGCCCGGGGAGTGGCCGGTCAGCGGGGCTCGTGCCCGGAGCCGTGGAGCGGGGGCGCCGCGCCACGTGACAGGCGGCGGCTGGCTTTCCCTCCAGCCCTGGAGGGACCCTGCGCCGCTGACCGCTGCCCACCGCCCACCGCCGCGCCGCCGCTGCTGGCCGATCGGCTCGGCCCCCGCCGCACCCGCCGGCGTGTCCCCCGCCGATAGCCTCCAGCCGTCTTGCGGCCGGCCCCCCGCTGCCCCGAGGGCAGCTGCTGCCAACATACCGTCGCCCTGCGCCGGCGTATCCCCGCCCTTGCCGAGGCCCTGACCCCACGCAGCCCTCCTGCCCCTTGCCCCCTCCCTCTCCCTCCACGCCCACTTACCCCTGCCGCAGCCCCAGCGGGCCCAACACCCCTACCCGACCCAACATCGCGCCTCCCAACCCTTGCCCCTGCGCCTTTGAGGCCCCTGCCCCACCATCGCCTGCAGCTCGCCGTCGTCCGCGGGCAGGTCCTGCACGTGCATGATGCGGCCCCGGAACATCTGCGAGTTCTGCGAAGAGAAGAGGGACGGGGGTTGGGGGAAGGGGGAAGAGCGGGGCGGCAGCACAGAGTGACGAGGACAGCGCAACGCGACATAGCGCATCACACGCGCGCCGACGGCTGGCTGCGACGGCGGCTTCGCGCCGGCCCCGCCGGCACCCGCCATGCCGCAACGCCCACCCCCAGGCGGAGCGGGCGGCACGAGAGGCCCTGCGCGGCTGTCGGCCCCTCGTGGTCGCTAGTGCCCATGGGGCGCCCGAGAGCATACGCGGGGCGGAGGTCCGTGCTGCTCGCCCAGCAGTCCCCCCGCCTCCATGGCGGGCATGTAGGGCACGGAGAACAGCTCCGGGGCCACCACCACACAGCGCAAAGAGCGGCCCTTCGGCGGCCTTCACCAGCCCACACGTCCAGTCCAGACGGCCCAAGCGGCACACAGGGCGCAGCGCCGCTGGCCTGAACCCTTGTTTGCTTTCGCGCCTCGCCTCGCCCCCATTGGATTTGCGCTTTGTCGACTGTTACTTCAACAGCAACGCATCCTCTTGGCATCATGTCCCCCCTCTCGTCCGCATCAGTATGCCGCTGCCAGCCCGCCGTGTTTCCATCCCCACCTCAATGGCGGGCATGTTGGGCGTGGAGTGCAGCCCAGTGGCCACCACCACGAAATCGGCCGTCAGCCGCTGCTGCACCAGGCCGCTGCCGCCAGGGCCCACGCCGCCGGCGGCGCCATCCACGCGGCCCGAGCCCCCTGCGTCCACGTCATAGAAGCACTGCCACTGGCCGCCCAGCCGGTGAAGGCGGGTCACACGCGCGCGGAAGATGATGTGTCTGGCGAGTGGGCCAGGGGACAGGGAGGGAGGAGGGAGGGGAGGGCAGATGGGCGGGGGAAGAGGCAGAGCGGGGCGAGTTGGGGCCGGGCGGGCGAAGGGCGGGCGGGGCGTACCTGTACAGGTTGAACTTGTGGGCGTATGCGATGATGTAGCGCAGCAGGGACCTGCCGGTGGGGTACTCCTCCGGCTCCAGCTCCGGCGGGCATGGGAAGTCCGGTAAGGTGAAGAACTCGCGGGGAACTGGGGGCCGGGAGGGGAGGGCAGGAGCAAGGGCAGGGGCTGCGCTGTGGGACTGCCGCGGTGGGCCGCCAGGGCAGGGCGGCCAGGACAGAGAACGCAACGCCAACGCTGCGTCCAGACAGTAACGAATTGTTACAGCGGAACTTGCAGGCGGCGGTGGCTGCGCACGGCAGGCACGGCAGCACACGGCACGGTGCCAGGGCCCGTGAGCAAGCGCGTGTGCGTGAGACGCTGCGCTGTCCGCGTCGTTGAGCCACGTTCCGACCACGCCGCCATGCCCGACAAACTGTTCCACGCGATGGACATGAGCTAGACGCCATTTCCGGCTACTCGGCAGCGCGTCGCACAACTCCCGGTGGAGGCGCACCTTGCACACTAAATCCCGTGTAGGACTGCCATACGCCCCCGACGTCCTCTGCCTGCTCGATGATGGTGACATTATGCCCAAGCCGCAGGAACGCCGTGGCGGTCTGCAGGCCGCTGATACCAGCGCCGAGCACAATGGTGCTGGGCATTGCGCCCTGTGCTGGGCTTTTAGGGCCGGCTGCATCTAGCTGGGCATGCCCAGCCAGAGCCCAGTCGCCAACATGACGGACGCCAAGTCGCGCGGCCTACTTTCTTAACTTGTCTTATCGCTTTCGACGCAACAACATCTTGCAAATAGAAGCTTGTGTAAAGTACGTAATGTGGGGCATAGCAAACGTGCTGCGCAGCACAACTCAGCGCGATCGCTCAATCGTCGTCAGCCTTGTCGCACCTTGCTAACTGTAGGCAGACTCGACACGACCCCCTCTGATACGTGCCCTGTTACTGTGCTCTGAGACGCGTGCAAGGTCGACTAGTTTCGCTCGGCGTGCTGTCGAAACCCTGAGCCGCTTGTGCTTGGCAAGCTGACTACGCAAGCATTGTGCCTGAATCAGCGGCCGGCGCGGGGGGCTTCAGCGCGTCGAGGTGCGCCTGTGTCGCGCCGGTCGCGCACGGCGCATTTACTGACTGCGCCAGCCGCTGCCACCGACTCAACACATAGATCCAGGGGCTGACGCGTGCTAAAGTGCACCGCGCCTCACGCATCGGTCCTTCCCGCCCTCATGCGCCACCTCGCTCGGCCCCGCCTCCACCAGCGAACGCACACTCCATGATAAGAACGTCTTCTTGTAGAGAGCCCGGAAGGCAGGCGGTCGGGCTCATGCGACCGGAGAACCCTGCTGCGCGTGCTGAGACTTCGACCAGCCCTTGCCTCCCGCGCCCTTGCTGCGCCACCCGACGAGGCCCCCAGCCTCTGCGTCCGTCCCTCGTACACATGTGTCCTCTCGCCTGCTGTGACTCCCTGCCCGCTGCCTCGTGCACCAAGCCAGCATCCTTCAGCACATGTTCCCCCAAACCAGGACCCCGCTCCTCTTCCGCGACTCGTCCACCTACCAACCCCCCGACCCAACCCCTGCCTCCCTACCACAGGGCGCCCAGACCCTAACTTCGCAGCCGTCCGCCCGGCCTCCGTCGCGTCGCCGCCAGCATGGCCTCCAGCACCAAAGGCATCGAGTCCGCCACAAGCCTCGAGCGCTACCTCAACCGGGGCGTGCTGTTCGTGCAGGGCATTCCCTTCGATGCGCCCAAGAGCGAGGTGCTGGGGGTGAGAGCTGGCGCCGCGGCGGGTTGGGGCTGGGGCTGGGGCTGGGGTTGGGGCTGGCGCTGGGGCTGGGGCTGGGGCCAGGAGCGGCGGGCCGCGTCGCGCCCGCCAGGGCCGAGGCGCTCGGGGTGGCCTTGTGCAACATGCGGCAGTCGGCAGTCGGGCCCCAAGAGGCATCTTGAGAGGGACGGCGGTGGGGGGTTGGTTGGGGCCCGCCGCGTGCAGCTGGGCGCCAGCGAGCCGCCGCGGGCAGGGGTGTGAGTGGACAGCTGCCGCTGTGCTGGACGTGGGCGTATGGGCGCCGGCCGGCGCCGCGCGCATGACGGTGGCCAGCCGCCGCAGCCGCAGATGTGCGACTTCGCGGCGGGGCTGGCTCTTGGCGGGTCCCCACGCGCCCCCACGTGAGGTGGCGAGGCTCAAGCACGCACCTCGCTGTCAGCGCTGGCCTGCCGAAGCTCAGCTGCTCGGCATTCACCGCCTCGGCTCCCGCCGTGCGGCAGCCATGGCGGCCACAGCGGTCACCCTGCCACGCCGCCAGCCAGCGGCCCTGGCCGCTGTGGGCACGGGCCGTGCCCTGTCGCCCCGCCGCCTCACGGTCAGCGTGGCGTCTTGACCGTTTGCTGGCCCGCGCTGTCCTGCCTTGCTGCAGGTGCTGAGCCAGGCGTGCAGGCAACCGCAGCAGGGGCGCATCGACATCCTGACCACCCCCGACGGCAAGAACCGGGGCAGCGCCTTTCTGAACTTCCACAACAGAGATGTGCGCGCCGGGAGGAGGGGCAGCAGTGGCTCAGGGACCAGCAAGGGCCGGCAGGCGGCGAATTGGGGTGCCGATGGCGAGCGGAGGAGCTGGGCACGTGTGCTAGGCGGCGTTGGCACTGGCACTGGCACTGGCGGTGCGGTGCGGGCTTGGGCCGCGAGACGAAGACCCGCTGACGGGGGCGCAGCGCGCCTGGCCATGCCGGCCCGCTCGGCGAGCAGCCCCTGCCGGCCGCTGCCCCCCTCCCAAGCATGCTGACCGGCCCAGCACATGTGTTTGCCCAGTAGCACTGACACCGTGCGGATGGCAGGCTGTCCATACGACTGTGCGGCCCTCCTTGCACCGCCGCAGGACGCCAAGGCCGCCCTGGACAAGTGGCGCTTCTCGCTGGAGCTGCGCGGGCGGCCGCTGCGCGTCCAGTTTAGGTGCGGTGTCCGGAGGCACCTGCCGAGTCGGCCGAGGGGCGGCGAGGCATGGGGGCTCCGGCCGAGAGGCCGAGGGGTCGCGCTGCAGGTGCTGCCGGGGTGTGGTCACCGCGCGGGTGCACCCCGTGACCGGCCGCAGCGCACGCAGCGCAGGTGCCGTGGCGGCCTGGAGAGAGGGTGCAGCGCGGGCGCTGCCGGCGGGCGCCCGCGGAGCAGCGGGTCTCCCTAGCGCCGCGGCCGCACCCTGGATGCTGCACGGCCTGCACCGCGGGGTTGCAACGCGGCGCTCGGCGCTGCCCTGCTGGCGCGCTGGCCAGCCCGGCATAACGCTTGCACCCCAGTGGGCGCACACGGCGGCGCCCGGTCCATCGTGGGGCGATCATGCGCAGCGGGGGGGACTCGTCCGGGTGCCGCGGCGTCCTCTCACCGGATGCTGCTGCTCCCGGGGTTGCGGGCCGGCACCGGGCCCCTGCTGCAGCCACCCCTGCTGCAGCCACCCCTGCTGCAGCCACCCCTGCTGCAGCTGCTCTCAGTGTTGCCGCCCTGGAGCTTGGCCCGTTCTCAACCCCCGCCCCGTGCCACCTGCCCTGCCCTGCCCTGCCAGCTCCGACAAGGAGTTCAAGGACGTCATACAGTCGACGCTGGTGAGGAGGGGTCGGAGCTGTTGACGACCCCGATGGAAGTCCACGCCGCTAGGGTGCTCTCAGCGGCTCTCAAGGAAACCATCCACAGCCCGCCATGGTGCTTCTTGCTACGGGGCATGGCCGTTGGCATGGAGAAGGCGTGGCCGTTGACATGGCGAAGAAAACAACACCTGTTCCCTCAGCACCCTGGGGGCCCCCCTTGCCGCGGCGGTGCTAGGTGCAAGTTTGGGCCACGTCGCAGCCCGCACGGGGGCCCAGCGCTGCTGGCGACCGCTGCTGCATCGCCCCCGGGTGCATCACCGCCTTGCGCGACATGCAAACCTGCGTGCCTGCCCGTCCCATCCCGCCTCTTCCACCACGGACGGCCGAGTGCAACGTCCGCACTCGCAGCCTGCCCTGCCGCTACCCCTGCCCCTTTCCAGCCCCTGCCTGCCCCTGCCTGCCCCTGCCTGCCCCTGCCTGCCCCTGCCAGCCCCTGCCAGCCCTAACGAGCACACCACGGCCCTGCCCCTGCCCCTGCCCCTGCCACGCGCCTCCGCCCGCATAGACGGCCAAGTTCAAGGTGCTCATCCGCAACCTGCCCGAGGAGATGTCGGCCGAGGCCGTTTTCAACTCGTTCTCCGAGTTCGGCGAGGTGCTGCAGCTGCACACGGCCGTGGACAGCTACGACACGCACTTTGCCATCGTGCAGTTCGTGGAGGTGGCGGCGGTGCAGAAGGCCATACGCTACGCCAACGGCCGCAAGGGTGCGGCGCTGGCGGCTTGGGGGCTAGGGGGCGCTGGGCTGCCTTTGGCAGCCCGCCCGTTGGTCCGATGGCAAGATTCTTTTCGTTGGCTGTGCTGTCGGCCGCTGTCAGCTAGCGCTATGCCTTGTCAGCTTGCGGGCGATGGCCCGCAAGCTGGCGCACCGCTGGTTCCCGGCCTGACCGACCGACGCAACTGCCGCAACCGCCAACCGCAGCGGTCAACAACGTCCTGTGCGTGGAGCAGTACAAGCCCAACGCCACGTACGGCCCGCTGCCCATCTCCGTCACCAACCCCGAGGCCCATGCCGCGCAGCGCGCCGCCGCCGCGGCGGCAGGCGGCGCCGCCGGCAGCTCGGGCGCCGCGCCAGCCGCCGCGCGAGGCGGCGTCGTTCCCCCACAGGCAAGCGCCTGCCGGCGAGCCTGCCTCATGCTTCGCGGGCCCTGGCCGCATCCCTCGCCGCGTCCCTGCCCCTGTCCCTGGTCGTGGCCCTGGCCCTAACGCACCCAACCTTGCGTCTCTTGCTTTGGGCCTCAACACGGTTGATCAGCTCGAGACGCCCCCGCCCGTCCGGGGTTCCTGCACAGGCAATGACGTACGCCGCCGTGCAGCAGCAGCAGGAGCGCGAGGCGAAGCGCGAAGCCGAGGCCGCCGCCGCCGCCGCGGCGGCGGCGGAGCGCGCCGCCAGCAGCTCGGCGCGTGCGAGCAGCAGCGGCGTCGCCGCCGCCGCGGCGCCCAGCCCCGCCGCCGCCGCCCCCTCGGCGGCCGCCCCGGCGCTCAAGGTGCCCAGCTTCTACGCCAGCGCCGTCGCGACGCCCGCGGCCGCTGCGTCGGGCATGACGCCGGGCAGCATGATGAGCCTGCTCACCACGGCGCTGCGTGAGTCGGGGCGCGGGGGCTGCGCGGGGGAGGGTGTGGGGTTGGTGCCACGGCACATGCTGGCAGGGCTCTGTGCCCAGGCGCCTGCTCGCGGGTCCCAGCGTCGCGCTCGCCGACTGCGCTGCCGTCTGGTGCCCCTCTGCGGCCGCCTCCCCCTCCCAGACCACGCCAAGCTGGTGGACGACCTCATGTGCTGCCCCATCACCACCGAGCACATGGTGGACCCCGTGGTGGCGGCCGACGGTGGGGGCAGGGGAGGGGGCAGGGGAGGGGGCAGGGGAGGGGGCAGGGGAGG
>BDDC01000269.1:57798-79737 GCA_001662425.1 Chlamydomonas sphaeroides | reverse complement strand
ACGAGTGGGCCTCGAGGCGCCTGTTCGTGGTGTTCGATGCGCTGGACCCGGGCAAGCAGGCCCAGTGGTGCGGCCCCGACCACTGTTGGGGCGGACACCAGGAGCCCCCTCCGGCCCACGAGCCCCCTCCGGCCCACGAGCCCCCTCCGGCCCACGAGGGCGAGGATGCGGACGGGGCCGTTGCCGCTGGCGCTCGCGGTGCCGGGGCGGCGCAATCGGCCTTCAACACGGGGGTGGAGGAGTGGCTGTGGGAGAAGGACGACGAGGCGGGTGAGCAAGGGGGGGACAGGGCCCTTAGGATGGCGCTGAGCTCCCGTTGCTCCATCGCCAGCGGCGAGCCGAACCTTCCCTGTCCCTTCCCTTCATTGCTCCGCCCCGCCTCTCCCTCCCCTCCCGCCCTCCCCTTGCCCCTCCTCCCCAGGCGGCGAGCTGGACCTGCCGCCCGGCGCGCCACTGCGGCTGCGGCTGTTCGTTGACGCCAGCTGCCTCGAGGTGTTCACCGGCACGGGCCAGGCCCTCACCACACGCCTCTACCGAGGCCACCCGCCCGCCCCCTGCCCGGGCCAGGGGCCGGCCCAGCAGCAGCAGCAGCAGGCGGGCATCAGCCTGCTGGCGGTGGGCGGGGGCTGTGTGGTGGACGACCTGCACGCGTACCAGGTGGCGGGCGCCTGGAGCAGGCCGGGCGACGAGCCGGAGGAGGGGTTCGTGCGGCGGTGAGGTCGGCAGGGGTCCGAGTCGGGTTGAGGCTGGGGTAAAATGATGGGGGCGACCTGAAGTGCGCTGGGTGGGTGGGGTGCTCGGAGCCAGGAGCGCCTGTGCGCCCGCATTGCGTCGAATTTGGTGAAATGGCTGTCGGAGGTGTGGCGGGCGGCGGCGGTGAGTTGGCCATACGCGTTGCGGCCCAAATGCACGCTTTGCAATCCAGGGGCCGTGCCGGGAAAGGCCCCGATGTCGCGAGCCGCGGGTGTCGTGCAGGTCGCAGCGCCTTGCCATGTTGCTTACAAAGTCACAACAGGGCAGGGGCTGCACCAGGGCCGCTGTCTAGTCCCTCGGCTGCGGCAGCCCCCATGGCGCAGCGCCTCTGCCCCCATGACGTCCCCACACACACGGGGGTTCCGTCTTCACCTAACACTTACTCACACGCACAGCCTCAGCCCCGCAGCACACAAAACTGAAACAGATTCTCCCTCCGGCGGTCAAGCGCCGGCGCATTCACGGTTGCCAACGCAACGCATCGTCAGCCCCGCGCGCCCCCAAGGCTTACGAAAAGCCTTGCGCCCGTCCCAGCCGACCGGCCACTGCTGCGGCCGGTCGCTGCTATAATACACACAAGGGGGAGGCTCGCAGGCGGCCCAGCGCCCAGCCATGACCTGTCCACCCTGCGCCTGCAACGGCCGCGTGCGCGGCAGCACCTGCTTGCATTTCCTGACCGGAAAGCCCAAGACCGACCCGCACCAACAGCACCACAGCGACAGTCTCACGCTCTAATGCCGGAGCGCATCAGGCGTGCAATGCCCACGATGCTACCTCCTCAATACACTTCGCATAGCTTTCAGTCTACGCAGCGGACCCACTGCAGCCCCAGCCCCAGCAGCCCGCCAGCGCGCGGTGCGGGCTTGAGCCATCGGCTGCGAACGCTCGCAACAGCACACCGGCGTCCTGCACAGCCGGCGCCCGGGATCGGTCCCATCTGAACACCGGCGTCCCGCTAAGCCGTCGCTGGTGCCGTGGTCTTACCTGAACACCACCGTCCCGCCCAGCCGTCGCTGGCGCCGTGGTCTCATCTGAACACCGGCGTCTTGCACATGGGGCAGGCCGCGTGCAAGCCCTGCTGCCGCAGCCAGGGCGTCACGCACTCGGCATGGAACTGCGGCGGGACAGCGGCGGCAGGCAGGCAGGGCTTTGCGGGCAGGGGTTGGGGTTGGCGGGCGCAATGAGCACACCCCACACAGGACACGACCACGCCACTGCTCGGCAGTGCGCTCCCCCCGCCGCCCCTGCTCGCACTGCCCTGCCATGCCATGCTATGCCGGGCGCCCGGCCCCACGCAGCGCGAAGCCCAGGCCAGGGCAGGCAGGCCCGCCGCCCACCCGCCGCCGCCCAGCACCGCTCCTTGCCCACGCCTCCCCCGTCCCCCCACCTGGTGCAGGCACGGCAGCGTCATCACAATGGACCCCTCCTCAACGCTGTCCAGGCACACGCTGCAAGTCAGCCCGCCGCCGCTGCAGTGGCCCTCGCCGCCGCTCGGCGCCGCCTCGGCCTTGGCGTCCGCCTCGGCGCCCGCCGCGCCGGCGCCGTGGCCCGAGGCCGCGGGCTGCGCGAGCGCCGCGGCGCTGAGCTGCGGCGCGACGGGCGGTGCCGGCGGCGGTGCTGCCGCGGCTGCGGCGCCGCGCGGCGGCTTGTAGGCGTACGTGGGCAGAGCGGCCAGGTCGGACTCGGACACGGGGGGCGGCCCCACGGCCGCGGCTGGTTGCAGCCCCATGTTTCCCAGCCGCATGAATGCCTCGTAGTCTGGCGGCGACAAGGGACGGGCAGGGGACGGGCAGGCAAGGGAGTCACGGGCTAGTTTGCAGTCTCCATTTGTTAGCACGGGGGGATGGGAGGGTGCGTCCCTCCCTCATCTCGAGCCCCACCCACCGCCCACCAACCAGCGGCCCCTCGGCCCTTCCCCCAGGCGCCCCATCCACCTGCGGCGCCCATCTCTTCATCCAGCTGGCGCAGCTGCATGTTGAGCCGCGACATGGCGGCATGTGGGTCGGACGACAGCAGCAGCAGCCCCGCGCCGCCCGGCAGCAGCCGGACCACGGGCCCGGCGCCGGGCGGCGGCCGGCCGCGGCCTCGGCCTCGGCCGCGGGCGAACTGCGGCAGTAGCTGGGCGGCGTCCTCGTGCTCTCGCTGCGACGGAGACGGGCGGAGGGCGGGTGCTGAGCCAGGGCTGACGGGCTGCGACTAGCGGTGGTGGACCCTTCCGGAATGGGGAACGGGGCGTAACCCTCCCACCCAGCTCCGCTCCCCTAACCGCTGCGCGGCGGGGGCTACGCCCCAAAACGGCAGTCATCCGGCAGTCGTCCAAGGAGACCCGCAGCGTATAGTGGAGCGGCAGGCACGGGGATGAGGCAGCGTGGGACGCTAGCGCAACGGACAGGCGTGCTGGCATGGGCAGCGCGGGGGAGGAGTGATCCCTACCTGGCCCTCGAGGGCCTGCGAGAGGTGCACGGCCTGCAGCCTGACCCGGACGCAGGCAAAGACAAGGACCATGAGGCACGCCCACAGCTGCGGGAGGGGGCAGAGGATGGGCAGGGCTTGGGGCCAAGCTCCCGGGGGGCGGGGGGGAGAACGGACAAGAACCCAACGCAGCGTCCCCCGTCGCACGGGCACAACCCACAGTCCGACGCCCCCCGGAAGCACGCACCACGAACGAGGCTGGCAGCACACCGAGGAAGAGCATGCAGAGGAAGAATATGAGCACGGCACGGCCAAACGCCGAAACTATGCTGGTGGGACGGCCCTCCGCCACGTCGTCGACGGCGTCTAGAGGTGACGGTGACAGAGCGGTCGGGTGCCGGGTTTGCCGCCTGGCCCCATGGACCCCAGCGAACATCTGGGCTTCCATATCGTCACTAATTGGCTGCTGGTTGAGCGCTGTCCCCCGCGAGGGGCCTCGCAGCATGCACCACCTCGTAAGGGGTTCACGATGCCGCTAGCTGTAACACCACAAAACGCGTGCCGTGTTCATCCAATGTGTGTGAAGAGACGTGGTTGCCTAGCGAGAACGGCTGGATGGGGCAGGCAACTGCAGCTAGCGTCACTACAGTGACACCCTTATGCTATATTGCGCTCGGGTTACGAGGTTACTATGCGAATAGGAATGTGTAGACTGCAGTGCAGGGCTGGTTGGTTTGCGCTTATGCTCGTTTTTTTTACCAATGGCCGATTGGAGGTGAAAGCGTCTTCATTACGCCGGCATTACAGCGAGCAACGGTTGGGACTGTAGTGCGCAACATAGTGCTGCATACGCCAGCAGCGACAGAGCACGTTTTCTGCAACTGCACAAGAATGTCTGCCGCAACGCATTATGACGCGCTGGGCGTCACGCGCACCGCAACACCCCAGCAGATTAAGGATGCATACCACGCTGCGGCGCTTAAACATCATCCAGACAAGAGCGGCGGCTCTGGCGTCGCTGACGGCACGGAAGCGTCCGCGGCGGACACGGCTGCCTTTCAGCGCGCACAGCAAGCGTGGGAGGTAAGGGCACATTGAAGCCCGGGGCTTGGGGACTGTATGGAATGCTGAGCCGACGCCTGGAGTGCGGAAGTAGGGGGGATGCGCCGCTAGGAGGCACGAACAAGGCGCCGGGGCGCCACCCACGCTCTAATGCCGCCGCCAGGGCATGCCTGGCTTTCTCAGCCTCAACGCAGGATCTGTGTGTTGCATTGTCCAGCTGCCAGCCTAAAGACGGGCAACCGGGCCCGCTTGCGGGGCACCGCAGACGCCTGGGGGGGGGGCTGCTTCCGCGCGCCTCGCCCCGCGACGCCACGACTGCGCCACTCGCTAGCTGCGCACGGTGCTCAGCTGATGGCAGACCCGGCGCGCTGCGTGTATCCAGGCCTCTCCCACGGCGCCCTGCCATGCCTGGACGCCTCCTACCGCAACCGACTGTTTGACCCCTGGCTGCCTCCCGGCTGCCTGGGCCCCAGGTGCTGCGGGATGCTGCTCGGAGAGCCCTGTACGACGGCCAGCTGACGCTGGCGGAGCTGCGCGCCACGCATTCCTTTCAGGACGAGCTGACGCTTGACGAACTGGATGCTGATGTCGAAGAGGGTGAGCGCCACGGTTGGATGCCTGCGGACGGCGCCGTGCGCAAAATGCGGCATGGCTGTCGAGTCCGCATGTGCCGCATCGCGGAGGGCCCTGACCCGACTGCTGGCCGCTGAGGCGCCGCCGCGTCAGCAGAGGAAAGGAGCACAGCTTTCACGGCAGCTGCAGTTGTCGCTGTCGCTTCCGCTCCTGGCCACGCCGCACTGTATGCTGTGCGCGGCGACCGAGACATGCCGGCCACGGCCCACACTCCTACAGGTGAAGAACTTTACACGTACCCCTGCCGCTGCGGCGACACGTACGCGCTCCGCAAACCCGACATCGCCGGCCGAGATCATATCGTGGTACCGTGCAGGTGGGCCACGTCCTCGCCGCCACTACGCTACAATTTGCGAGTTATTGCTCTTGCACCCCTAGAATATGCTGTCCGAACCAAGCATGACGCCATGCCCGCATGGCTGCCTGCTAGCGCGGCCGCCGCAACCGCACGGCTCCGCAAGATCAAGCAAAACTTGTGTCCACAATGATATAGCCCAGCACACGTGCTCACGGTCTGCGGCCTGCCGTCCGGCACACGGCCTGCCGCTTGTTCTCCCCGCAGGACGTGCTCTAATCATGTATTGATAACCGCCACGCCACCATGAAAGCGGCCGCCGAGCGCCGCGGCGGTCACGCCCAGTTGCTGCTCCCAACGGGTGCCTCCCGCACCGGCGGATGCGCCTCAAGAGTTCAACAGCTGGCTGCCAGGTTAGCACAGTGAGCGCGAGGGCGCAAGACGTACGCCCAAGCACCACCGCCTTGCAGAGTGTACCGCTGGTGCTGCCGATCCGATTGCCCGACGGCCGCGGCTCTGGCTGTCGGCCGCTTCTCTGGTGCACTTCACATGCTATAGCCTAGGGGATGAAGGCCTCCGGAGGAGGCGGCAGCATCTGCCCGCCGCGCGAGTCCATGACCCACACGAGCGCCAGGTAGGCGAAGCCCAGGATGGCCGAGATGGCGCCGGTGACGATGGCCGTGCCCTGACCCTTCTCCAGGATCGGAGCGTTGGCCACCACCTTCTTCACCTCCACGCTCTCACTTGACGTGGATGGAGCCTCCGCCGCGGGCTTGGCCGGCGCAGGTGCCTCCGACGGCGCTTGCTCGGCGCGGCATTGCAGGATGGGCCGGCGCGCCGGTTGACTCGCCGTCGGCGAGCAGCGGCGAGCTGCTGAACGTGTTGCAGAGGCAGGGGTAGACTTGATGGCCAGCATCCTTGTGGTGTGGCTTGATAGACGAGTGGTCTGCAGTTGTGAGGCTTGGCTTACGCGTGTTGAATGCGGCCAGCTCCTGTGTAAAGTATCTAACAAATTGGGTGGCTCGTGGGGTGTTAAGGAGGTTGATAAGCGAGAGTGGACACCCAATGCGCAGCTGGGGAGGTTTGTGGAGATGAGCAGCGCCAATGTGACAGTCCACGTCAAAGCTGCACCTTGTGTAAACCAGAAAGCTTAGGACTCGCTAGGCCAATTCAGAAGCACTGAGGCCGACAGGCTACGCGAGGACGTAAACTTGGTTGCCGAATACAACCCCGGTGTGGTGCAGTCCTCGCAGTTAAACCCGACCGATTGGCACTATGGCACCCCCATAGGTTGCCTCGCTAGCCATCTGGGCGTCCCCGGACGCGGGGGGACGGACACAGTCCCGACATGGCTGAGCCTTGGCTCCAGGCCTTCCAACAAGGCGTTGGCTCTCACCGCAAGTAAGCTCAATGCCAATCGCGATGACCTGGACCGCTAGGCGTCCTCGTTGGACGCCCAAGCGCGCCAAGCCGAAGCTGCCAAACCGAACACCCGTCAACACGCGCAGGACGCGCAGCGATGTCTGCCATGCCTTCCCAGGCAGTTTTGGCAGCCATGCGTTTGAGGTAGGTCGCGAGCGCCTTGAAAGTCTCCACCACGACCGCCCACAAGGCATGCCAGCCACCGCCACCGCTTACACGGTCGCACATCCCGCTGACCCCGCAGCCCACCGGCGTCCTGTCCGAGGGCCCTTTTGCAGTCAGCTCTCCGTCGGCCGGCCCGGGCGCCAGCACCAGTTGCTCCATGGAGCATGACCGGGGGCCCCCGGATGCGCACGAGGGGCACGAGGAGGGCCTCAGCGCACTGCAGAGCGTTGACCGGCGCCGCATGAACCGCGACGCCCGAGCCGCTCCCCCAAGGAACCTCGGCAGCCCAGCGCTCCAGCCCGGCATGCCCAGCTGGCAGGGCCCAGGCGCCCCAGCCCAGGCGCCGCCGGGGCAGCTGTCCATCCCGCCCCACATGTTCCCGCCGATGGCTCCGCTGGACGGCCGTACGGGCTCTGCCGCCTCCCTCGGCTCAGCGCAGGGCTCTTGGGCCCAAACACCCGACGGCTTTGCGCAGGGGCCCTCGGCCTCGGCGCCGTCGCATCCGCCAGGCCATCCGGGCGCTGCAGCATCCGCCACGGGCGCTGGCCTCGCGGCGCCGATGGCCGCCGGCACGCGGGCCTTTGCGTCCTTCTCGCACCCGCCGCCCGCGTCCGGCTTCGAACACGACGCCGGCGGGCAAGTGGGCGGCAGCCAGGGGACCCTCCCAGTGCCCATGGACTACATTCAGGGGGGAGCTGCGCTGCAGCTGCCTCCGGGCAGCGGCACCGGCGGGGCGCTCGGGCCCGGGCACGACCGGGCCGGCAGCTGGGGCGGCGCTGGGCTGCCTCGAGTTGGCGACGGCGGCGGGCCGGGGTCCGACGGCGATTTTGCCATGACCACCCAGGAGCTCGACGAAAACGAGGGCGAGCCAGGGAGCAGCGGCGGGGGCGGAGGCGGAGGCGGACGCCGTGCGCGCGCGGGGGCGCGGAGGTCCAGTGGCTTTGGCGGGGACGGCGAGCGCGAGGCCGCGCCGCGCGGCGGCAGGCGGTCGGGCGGCTCGCGGCAGGCGGATAAGGACAAGGACAAGGACAAGGGGCCCAACGGCCGCAGCAGCCGGGAGCTGTTGTTGCTGGACCCCAAGCGCGTCAAGCGCATCCTGGCCAACCGCCAGGTAGGGTACCAGGGCTGCAGAGGCGGCAGGCGGGGACGAGGTGGAGGTGAAGTAGGGCGGCGGGGCCACCGCCCGCAATGCACAACGGCAGTGCGGTGTTGTAGTTTACGTCGCTGCATGCGCATAACTGCAAGTTACGCTGCCCTCCCGGTCGCCTCGAGCACACTGCTCCCTGCGTCCGTCCTCCCATCCCTCCCTGCCTTCCTCCATCCCTCCCCGGCCCGCCTCCGGCAGAGCGCTGCCAAGTCCAAGGAGCGCAAGCAGCACTACACCGACCAGCTCGCCCAGATGCTGGACGACTGCGCCGCCGAGCGACAGGGCTTGGCGGCGCTGCTGGAGCGGCTGCGTACCGACGCCGGCGCCCTGGAGTCGGCGCTACAGGACGCGCAGCGGGAGGCGGGTGCCCTCGAAGCCCAGCTGGCGGCGGCGCGGTCGCACGGCGCGGGGCTCGCGGCGCAGCTTCACGGCGCGCGCGCGGCAGCGGGTGCGGTCACGGCCCCGCTGCCGCTGGGGTTAGACGGGGCGGGGCTGGCGGCGCCGCCGCCGGGGGTTGTGGAGACGGGGCTGGAGCAGTTGCTGGCGGGGCTGCTCAAAGAGCCGATGTCGGAGGCGGACCGGGCGGCGCTGGCGGCGGCGCCGCCGGGGCTCGGGCCGGCGCGGCAACGCAGCATGGCAATGGAGGAGCTGCAGGCTGCGCCGCCCCCGCTCAAGCAGCACCGCACCGCCAGCGCGATGGCGGTGGCGCTGGCCGCGGGCAACCCACCCCAGCACCACGCGTCGGGCTTAGGCCCGGTGAAGCAGGAGCCGGCGCCACTGCAGCCAGCGCAGCAGCCCAAGCAGCGCAAGCGGCCGCAGGACGGCTCTAGCGGCAGCCCCGCGGCGCCTGTGGCGCTGGCGCCGCCGCAGCAGCTGGCGCACCTGCCGCCGGCGCTGCGGGCGCCGCCGGGCGCCGTGCCAGGCAATGTCGTTGGCGGCTTGCTGGCTGCCGCCCAGCTGAGCCACCACCGCTCCACACAGAGCGCCGACGAGCTGACGCTACTGCGCATTGCGTCGCAGCTAGGCAGCAGCGGTGCGCTATCGCAGGACGCCCCCGGCGAGCTGCACACGCTGTGGCAGCAGCAACAGCAACAGCTGCTGCAGCAGCGCGGCCTGGCGGGCCCGTCGCAGCTGCCGCAGAGCGCGCTGGGGGCCGCTCAAGGTATGAGCTTGGGCGTGGGCATGGACGGCCTGCTGCCTCTCTCGAGCTCTGTCCCCACGAGCGGGCCAGGCACGCACAGCTTGAGCCTCCCCGGGCCCATGGACATGGCGGCCCACCGCGCGGCGGCGGAGGCGCTCGCGGTGGCAGAGACCGGCGGCTCCGGCGCCGCCACCGGCGGCGCCGCCATGGCACCGCACGGCTTGCCGTCAGGCGCCGCCGCCGCCGCGATGCCGCTGCAGATGCAGCCGCTCATGGCGCCCGGGCCGCCACCGCTGCCCGTGTGCGGCGGCCCGGGCGCCATGAGTGGCCCCGCGGTCGCATTGGCCAGCGGCGCCGCCCCATGCGCGCCGGGGCTGCCCCTGCCAGGCATGGGGCACGAGCCGCTCAGCCTGCGACGCCTGTCCGTGGCCCAGCCCGCGCCAGGCGCTGGCTCCCTGCCGCAGGCCGGGCCGGCGGTGGGCGGCTTTGGTGCGGCGCTGCCGCCGCCCAGAGCCGCCACGAGCGGACGCAGCTTCTCAGTGCCTGCGCCGCAGCCGCAGCCCGACGCGGGGCTGCTCGCGCCGGGGCTGGGCGTCGGCGTGGGCGTGGTGCCGGTGGCGGTGGCGGGCCCCGGCGCGGGCATGCCGTACGCGCAGCTGCAGGCGGGCCCTGGACCCGATCCGGGCCTTGGCCTGGGCGTGCCTGTGTTTGGGCTGCCGGGGGGCATGCCGGGGCTTGGGGGCATGGTGCTGCAGCACCCGGGGATGGCCATGCAGGGCCAGGGGCAGCAGGTGATGGGGACGAGGCAGGTGACGACAGCGCTGCGCGCGCCTGGCGTACCGGAGCCGTGGCGGCCGATGTAGGGCTGGCGGCGCGTGGGCCGTGGCACGCTGGGTGCGCCGGGTGTCGGTGGTGTCACGTGGGGCTGTGGTGGGGTGGTGGGGCGGTGAACACTCATGATCTGCCGGAGGCCGGCGGGAACTGTGATGCAGGCGAGAGGGCGCCCGAGCGCGGGCGTCGTGACGGCGGGTTCGTGTGCGTAGGGTGGCGCGAGCGGGTGGTGGCCTGTTGGCGCAGCGCGTGTGCATTGGTGCCGTGTGGGGGCACGGCGGCAGCGGTGCTTGTGTCGCGAGTACTGCGTTACTGAGAGAGCCTGGAGAGTAGGGTGTGCGTCTTGGCGCTGCGGCAGCGGCGCGTTGCTTTGTTTGGCAGCGGCGGATTTGGTAGCGAGGCCGGGTTTGCGGCATGGCTGGGCGCGTGGAGAGAGGGCGGTGATTGACGACCGGTGTGCGCATGGGCGGTTGTGCACCATTCATGCAAGTTACTGTGCCCATGTACAGCGGCTTTTGGCCCTTGTTGAGCTTTGTATCTTTTACACGTTCCTTACTTGCTGTGGCGCGCTGCCTGGAAAACCGAATGTGATGTCTCTTGTGATGGGCTCCACGAGCACTGCCAGGCATGCGAGGGGGCGTTTGGCGGTGCGGCAGATGTACGTGTGGTGTGCGCCGTTGCGCTGGCCGCAAGTGGCTAGCACGGCTGTTGGTTGCTTGGCATGCGCTGCTACGATACAAGGCAGCACAACGAGGCCTATGTTACATCCGGCAAGCAGTATGGGCTACGAGCGGCCAACTTGGGCGCGATGCCCTCTCCCCAACACCCGGCACACCACGAAACGTTATACATACAGCATGGCCCCGTACCCTCCGTACGCTCATAACAAGGCAAGTTTATGATAAACTAGAACGAAGTCAAAGTAGGAATATCTGTATGTAAGTTGTATCACGGCTTGCGCTCCATACGCAAGCTCACGTCCGGCGAGGGCAGTGCACCGGCCAGCTAGGCACACTGCGTTGCTCACTCTCTGCAGAGCACACTCGAGCGTCGCAGCACATGGTTGCTGACTTGCTGTGGTATGCAGCGCGGGGCATGCATCAACAGATCAGCGCAGTACATGGGGAGGAACGGCACGCCGGCACAGCATGGCAGCGCAGGCCGCAGCACGAGCGCGTCATCAGCACCTAGTTGCGCTTTCTTTGGCAGCATCGTCACAACCGTCTTATCGCGCAGCCCTGCCACTCTGGTGGCAGGGGCAGCCTGCAGATGGCAGGTTTCCCCCGGCCCGGCTCACGCTAGGTAGGGCGAACAGCACGTAGCCCCGCTCGGCACGCGCGACACAGGCGTCAAGGGGTAAAGGCGTTCGCTAGGGTCACAAGCCAAGAGCCTCCTGAAGCAAGCCGCGTTCGTTGCCAAGCCACATAGGATCGCGGTAGGTCCAGCAGGAGCTGCTTCGCTAGCCGGCAGTGGTGGCGGTGGCGGCGGCGGCGCCGCGGAGCTGCAGGGTGCAGCCGGGCGGGGGGGGCGAAGGGTACGAGCGGGAGCTTGCTTGCCCGTCATACGCCACGCGCCGCACGGCGCTAAGCAACGCCCTCGGGCGTTGTAGCGCGCGGCGCGACGCCTGCACCAGTCTTGGCGCGCTGCAAAGGCCAAGGCCCCGAGCGCCACCCGGGGTTCTGCAATCCTGCAACGGCATGACGACACTTGTCGCTGCGCCAGCCCCCGACGCACCTTTTGGAATGCCGCGCCCAGGGGCGAGGAGGTGCGCAGCTTCTTGATCATGGTGCGGGCCTCCTGCGTCGGGTTGTTGGCCGGGTACGGCGTGGGGGGGGGCCGTCGCTGCGCCGTGACATGGGGCTTCAACGCCAGCTGGGAGTGAAGGGGATAGGGCTGGGGTTCCGGGCATGATGTTGATGTGGGAGCCTAGAGCGGCCTTGGGTTGGGGTTAGTTGCGCCTCCGCGGCGTGCAGGCAAGGTGCCGGCACAGGGCCGGCAGCACTCCACACCAGCGCAGCGCGAGGCGCCGTGGCCTTGATCGCTTTAGCTGCACAACCCTGCCCCCACCTGGACCCGGGCCAGCTGCGACTCCATCTCAACAACAAACGTGCCTGCAGGTCGGAGCGTGAGGAAGACGGCAGGGGGTCGTGGGCCAGGGGAAGGGAGAGCGGGCCCCTGCCCCCCCCCCAGCCAGTCGGCACGTGCACGTCCGGGGTGGCCATGCCCGCTCACCGCTCCTGATCTTGTCCCTCAGCTCGTTGACCTTGGCCAGCTGCAGCGCCAGCTGCTCCGCGTACTTGCCGCCCATGCCGAAGTTCTCGCTCAGGCCCTGGACGTAGGGCGGGGCGGGGGAGGTCAAGTGGGCGGCACGCGAGAGAGCATGGGCGAAGGGCGTGTGGCGGTGTGGGTTGGCAGGCAGCACGTGGCGGTGCCAAGCACAGGCAGAGAGGGGCCAAGCAAAGTGGGAGGTAAGGTGCAATGGATGGGCGCGTGTGTGTGCGCTGCCCTGGTGCTTACTTGGGAAGTCTGGATAGCCACGAGTTGGCATAATGGGTCCGCACGGCCCTCGGAGAAGTGTAGGTCGGGCGCATGGGGTTTGGGGCGAGGTCTCACCCGGACAAAGTCGACGGCGGCGACTTCCAGGTTGAAGAGGCCGAAGAACAGCACGGGGATGGCAGTGACTAGCGACAGACCCACGGAGGCAGTGGATAGGGCGCCTGCGGGGGGCGCGAGGGAAAGGCGGAGTTGGGACGGGTGGAAGTCCGCGTGCCGACCAACAGGGTGCTACGATGATAATGTCCGCATATGCGTCATTTCGTACGCTGTGTACGGCATGTCGTACGGCACGTACCCGAGACGGTGTACACGATGGCGGCCGCCAGGTTGAGAGCAGCCGAGGTGATGGCGGCCGAATCCAGGTCGTCCTGCGGGGCCAGGGCCGGTCGGATGGATAATGGCGCGTGGGGAAAGAACGGCCTTGGGCGGGAGGGCGGGGCCGCCACGGGGACATGCTGCGGTGGTGGTGGCTCGCCGGCTGCTTCAAGCCCTTGCCCCCGCTCGTGCCAAGGGCCGCAGGGTCCGAGATACGGTTGGCTCGCACCATCACACCAGAGCTGCACACGTGAACACCGGCACAAACCCCCGCCAGGTGCACAAGCCACGAACAGCACACCATGGTAGACAGCCGGCACACACATCCACACGCACACACACGGGGCAGGCTGCGCCGCGCTTCCAAACTGGCGCATCAAACCGCATTCCCTCTGCGCACGGCCGACGCGCCACCCTACCCGGGGCGTGCTGTGCCGCGTGTGGGGTGCTGTCCTACTTGACACTGGAACACACACACCCGGCTGCTCTGTATTTCCCGAGCAGCCACCCACTGCAACAGAGTCGAGGAACTCCTGGAACTCCTTGCCCGTCAGCGGCTCCGTCAGCTTGTCGAGCTCGGCCTTGTCCAGGTCGGCGTTGCGGCCCGGCCGGCCGCGGGGGCCGCGGGGAGCCGACAGGAAGCCGCCGGATGGCACGCCGTCAAAGGCATCGGACCGGAAGGACGACATGGCGCCGCCGTGGAGCAGCGGGTCGGCGAAGCTGGGGGCGGACGTTTGGGCGAGGCAGGGAACGGGACGGGCGCGGAGGGGGCGGTGGCTGCTGCAAGCGCTGCGGCAGCGGCAAGCCCCAACACCGGCACGCCGGCAGCATTCGAGACTCGACCCGAGCTGGCCCCCCGGTGCCAGCCCACACCCTCCGCACCCGTTGTAGTAGCCCATCACTCCGTCCAGTGTGAAGGGCTCGCCCTCCTTGAGCTCCGCCTTGGGCCCGCCGCGAGCCGCCTTGAACCAGCTGCCCGCAAACTGGGCGGCCTGCGGCGGCGTTGCGGGCGCAGCGGCAAGGGTCAGGGACCCGGCGGGTTGGAGCTAGGGTTTGGCGGAGTGCGGGGCCGTCCCAGGGCGGCTAGTGACACGGGGGCTGTGCCAAGCGGCACGCGTGTTGCTCGCTTCAAAGACATATTTGCACGTTCATGCTGAGCATGTTGTGTCTGGCCGGTCACGTGCGTAGGGCGATGGAGTGCGCGCGAGCTGTTGTCGGCTGGCGCACTGTCGCGCTCGCTAGCAGCAGCAGCTAGACGCTGCGCTGCTGTGTTTCGCGAGCTGTTGTTCGCATCGCCTCACCGCCGGCCCGGGTGTGAAGACCAGCAGCACCAGTAGGCCCGCCACCGTGGGCAGAGGCACGCGACGCGCGTTGGGGGACGGCATGGCTGCTGCCAGGCTGAGCGCGACACGTGAGCGCGACCTGCGTGCGCAGCGAAGAACCCGCCGAGGACTGACGTCGGCAAGCCCCGTCGGCTCCAGCGTTTGACCGCCCGCCAGTTCGGCCCGTCCCACACCGTACGGCATGACTTCTCGCGATGTGAATCGGCCCATCCATGTGCGCCGCGCCGCCTGCCGCAGCTCAGCGCAGCTCACAGCCCGCGCCTCGTGCTCTGAGTCACCCTGCCACCACAGCTGGGACTGTGGCTCATGGCACGTGACTACGTACGTCCGTGTACGTCACGCACCCAGCCTGTCGTCACGCGACCCGTCTGACGTGCAGCCCCCATGCAGGACCACCTAGGCGCCGCCGATGCCCTCGGAGATGCCGCTAGGGCTTTGTCGTGCTCGAGGCACAGTCCGCCTCGTGAACCGTCCGCGAGTCGCTCGTCTGCTGCTGATGGCGCCACGCACGCGCGGTGGTCCGGCGCCGTGCGGCGGTGCCAGCAGGCGCCGCGCCGCGCGCCGGGCGCCTGGAGCCCCACCAAGCACCTACCACCAAGCTCCCAACGGGCGAGGCGGGGCGGTCTCCTGCCCCGTGTTGCTCCCAATCTGCAGCAGGCCAAGGTGGCTGCTTTTCCGTGTAGCTGCTTACTAACGGAGCTGCCCTGGGCTGGCTCCGTAGTGGCGCTCGCCCTGCCCTTGCTGCTCAGCGCCGTGTGAAGAGAAAGCAGACCCGCCCACACACCAGCCAGCCCCGAGCGGCGCGCGCGCTCTGCTCGACACGCACCCCGCTTGGATGGCCTCAAACCTCCACACCTCAAACAGCTGGCGGGTGTGGCCCTGACACCGTGGCAACTAACGCCTGTCTTGAGGCCCAGTTTACAATGCGTGTGCGCATGGTCATCTGCGCAACGAACAATGCGTCCGTGCGGCGGGCAGACAACTTCCACTGTAGCTCAGGGCCGCTGCTTGCGCCGCTGCTGTGCAGCTTATCAATAACAACTCGGAAGGCCCAGCACCTCTCTTGCGCACGGACGCTCTGCACACGCGCACACAGACACCGGCAGTGTACCAGATATGCGCATGGCACGCGGCGCGGCGGGTTAAGCCACGTCAACTCACAAGCAACGCGCGTACGCTCAATGGCAAAGTTTCCACAGGGGCATCCCCAATCGGGTTATACATCGTTTCAACGCGTACACGGGCATGGGCTCACGCAGGAGGCTCACGGATCGTACAACCCGCGCAATGGTGTCTCGTCATTGGGGTCACGAACCGCGGTCACGTACGGCTGTGTTCTCCTCGTACATGCCGTACATCAGCAACCCCGCGCTGTCCCTCAGCCGGCAGGTGCCATACAGCAGGAATTTCGTACCGCTCTCTATCCGGACGTTGCCGCTCCTCGCAGCTGCAGGGCGCGTATTATGGGCCAGGGGGGGCGGATCGAGCCAGCGCAAAGCAGCACGCGTCAGGCTTGCCCTTGCCCTTGCGGCCTCCACAGCGGTTGCTGCGGCTGCCGCAAGCCCGCCACACCACTGCCTGCCACCAGCAGCCGACCGTGACGTCCCGTGCTGCGCCAGCCCCCGACGCACCTTTTGGAATGCCGCGCCCAGGGGCGAGGAGGTGCGCAGCTCCTTGATCATGGTGCGGGCCTCCTGCGAAGGGTTGTGGGCCGGGTACGGCGTGGAGGTGTACGGTATGTGGTAACAACCAGGGACCCGAGGCGAGCCTCGGGAGGCGTCGCCGGGCGCTGTAGCCGCCTTAGCCTGCCTGTGCGGGGGCTTCGAAGCCAGCTCGACTGGGGCCGTCCCGTGCCCCGTGCGCTGGGGTGGTCGGCAGGGTGCCGGCCGCGGCCTGGCAACGGACAGAGCAGCAGACGCGGAGGCGGTACAACGACAGGACACGGCGTCGCTGGCTCCCACCTGGACCCGGGCCAGCTGCGACTCCATCTCAGCAACAAACGTGCCTGCGGGCCGGTGCGGCATGAGAACGGCAGGGGGTCGTGGGACAGGGGGAGGGAGAGCGGAGCCGCAAAACCCAGCCCCGGGCGCACGGCCCCTGGGGACCCGGCTGCCCACCCGCACGGGCACGTGTGTGGGTGGCCATGCTGGCTCATGCTCAGTTGCTCACCGCTCCTGATCTTGTCCCTCAGCTCGTTGACCTTGGCCAGCTGCATCGCCAGCTGCTCCGCGTACTTGCCGCCCATGCCGAAGTTCTCGTTCAGGCCCTGAGGGGTACGGGAAAGCTTCGGGGTGCGGCGAATGGCGTGTGTGCTAGGGGCCGTGTGGGGGCGGGCGCCCACACACCCGAATGAAGTCAATGGTTGCGACCTCCAGGTTGAAGAGGCCGAAGAACAGCACAGGGATGGCGGTGACGAGCGACAGGCCCACGGAGGCAGTGGACAGGGCGCCTGCGGGGGGCGCGAGGGGAGGGCGAAGTGGTTACGTATGTACATGTGAGCATGCAGCGACACCCCTCTAGGCTAGGTGCGGGCTGCGTTCCCGACGCCAGCGCAGAGGCCACTGCGCAGACCTGACCCCGCTGGCGCGGCCGCCGAAACTGCAACCGAGCGAGGTCCCGAGCACGTCGTAGGCATGTACGGCATGTCGTACGGCACGTTGTACGGCATGTACCCGAGACGGTGTACACGATGCCAGACGCCAGGTTGAGCGCAGCCGAGGTGATGGAGGCCGAGTCCAGGTCCTCCTGCGGGGCCGGGGCCGGCGGGTCGAGGCAAGGCACGTGCCATGGGGCGGTCTCGGCGGCAACAAAGGCCGGCACGCTGCAGCTACTTGCCCGCAAGCAAGGGACTTAGCAGACCAGCATCTAGCGTCTCATTACCATAGGATCGCGTGTTGGCATGTAGGCAGGGCGCCAGCACAAACGTGGCACGCTGCACACAGGCACTGAGGGACGGCTGCGAGGCTAGATAGGAGCGTGGCGCAGCCAGGGGCGCATCCCCACCGTCAACTCACCGCGACCGAGTCCAGGAACTGCTGGAATTCCTCGCCGGTGAGCGGCTCGTTCAGCTTGTCCTTGTCCTCCTTGCTGAGGCCCGGCCGGCCGCGCGGGGCCGGCGACGACAGGAAGCCGCCGGACGGCACTCCGGCGAAGGCGTCGGACCGGAAGCTCGACATGCCGCCGCCGTGGAGCAGCGGGTCGACGAAGCTGCGGGCGGGAGGGCAGGTGTGCGGAGGGGAGGGCGGAGGGTGATGCGCGAGGGCGGCGTCTGGCGCGAGAGTCGGCTGCTCAAGTCGGGAGGCCGCAGCCACGCAAGTGGGTCAGGCCGCCTGCCTGCTGGCCTGCTCGCTCGCGCCGCTGCCTGCCTTGCTGCGACTCCATGCAGCCCCGCCTAGCCCCACGGCGCGGCAGCCCGGCAGCCGCAGCCCAAACCAAGATCGCAGGCGTGGGTGTCCGCAGCAGTTGCTTTGATGTCCGCAGCCGCCCTGCCCCGCCCAGGCCCTACGGCCGCCACTGACGCCAAAGCCCGCGCAATGCCCACACCCTCCGCACCCGTTGTAGTAGCCCATCACTCCGTCCAGCGTGAAAGGCTCGCCCTCCTTGAGCTCCGCCTTGGGCCCGCCGCGAGCCGCCATGAACCAGCTGCCCGCAAACTGGGCGGCCTGCGGCGGCGGGGCGGGCGCAGCGACAAGGGGAAGCGGCGGGGGAGGGGGGGCGCAGCTAGGGTTTGGCGGCGTGTCGGGTCGGGTCGTCCCATGGTGCGCCACATCCGCCGCGCCGCAGGCCGTCAGATCGCACGCGATTTAAATTCACTACATGACGGTCGAGCCGGGAGACGGCAGCGGCGGGTTGTGCGGCTCTGTGGTCGGCGTCGGCTGCGCCGCTGGCCGGTTGCAGCCGCGTCGCGAGGCGCGCTGTGAGAGCCGCCCGCCTTCGCGCCGCGGCTGCAGCTCATAGCTGGCATGGTGCCTCACCGCCGGCCCGGGTGTGAAGACCAGCAGCACCAGTAGGCCCGCGACCGTGGCCAGTGGCACGCGACGCGCGTTGGGGGACGGCATGGCTGCTGTTTGCTTGGCGGGCCGACGCGACGGTGTGGGTGATGATCGCTGTGTGGATGGACGCGCCGAGGTTCTGTGCAGCAGCACGCGGCTACGGCATTTGGCCGCCCCGTTAACTGTATAGAACGGCACTACGGCGCACGTGCGCAGTGCGGACGGCCCATCCCACGTGACGCCTTCCCCGTCGTCTGACACGAAAGCGGCAATTGGCACGTCCCATGCCGATCCCTGGGAGATGCCGACGGCCTAGTATCAGCAAGCGCCCAATGCATTGTCGCAAAACTTCTCTACATCCTGCCTGTGCGCATCCTCCTCCTCTACCCAGTGCCTCCGTCGCCCGCCCGTCCCTGCCAGCCCCCCGTCCTCTTCACACTCTCTTGGCCACAGCCGCCGCTACATGATGCGTCGACCAACCGACTCCGCCATACTGGCGATCCTGGTGCTGCTGCTAACACCCCACGCGGTGCGTTACGTGGGAGTGTGCTGCGCGAGGCGTGCGTTGTCTGGCCGCCGGTCCGCCCACGCCGAGGGCCGGCCGCCGTGGCGGCGACCAAGCCCGGCCATCCCACCTGAGCCAACCGATGCCCCCCTGAGCCACACGATGCGCGCTTTCGCCTGCTGCCGGAGTCCAGGGCCTGTGCCTGGGCCGCGAGTGCAGCTGCGTGCGTGTTTGTATTAATGCATGTCGTCGTCGGCCCAACCTAGGCGCCCCAGCGGATCCGCACTGTGCTCGCGGTAGCGCCCCTGCACGCCACGGCCCTAGCGCCCGCGTCGCGGCCGGTGGTTCGGGCTGCCGCCGCCGCTGGCGGCCGGTTAGCGTGTTCTGCTGCCCGATAGAACCCTACACCTCGGCGCGTCACCTGCGTCGTGGTGGCGGCCCGTTGCAGCTTGATACCTGCTGCTGACTCAGAGACCTCGTTGCTAGCCTCAGGAATCGCTTGCCCGTGTGTTGGCGCCCACTCGGCCGCTGCCCTGCGTTGGTCCCGCCTCAACATGCCTCGCAGGCCCCCGCCCCCCGCCCGCATAACAAGCTCTGACACCCCACACGTACCAGACCCAACCTGCCCTTCCCCCGCTCTACCCTGTCAGGCCGTCGTCCGCGCCCAGATCCTGGATGTGGTTGGGGCCAAGGGCCTGGGCGCCGAGGGCGCTGAGGCCGGCCCCGCCACGGCCACCATTGATGCCATCAACGCGGCCGGCGGCGACATCAGCAGCGTGGTGGACCAGTTCAAGGCGGCCTGTGAGTCGCTTGTTGGGTGACGAAGTAGCGGCTGCAGCAGCCAGAGGGCTTGCGTGGGGCCCCGTGGGGCTTGCTGCGGGGCTGTCTGGGCGGGGCGGAGGCTGCCGGAGGGTCGGGGACTGGGTGGAGGGCGCCGGCTGAGGCGCAAAGCATGGGGTCCTCTGGAATGCAAGGGTGTTTCCGAGACAGGCGCTGGCGCGTCAAGCCTGTGGGGGTAGCGCGGTGCCGGGTCCGCTATCCTAGCTGCAAACGCATGGCGACGCCGGCGGCTGGGCCGTCACAGCCACGATCGATCTCTGTGTGTGCTTCATCCCCGCCCCCGCGCCCGCCCTTGCCCCGCCCGCAGCCGCCACCGTGGAAGAGAAGAAGGGTACGGCAGTGGTGCGGTCGCAAGGCAGCTGGGCATGGCCCGACACGGCGGCACCGCATCGCTCCCACGCCGCACCGTCGCCCGCCTCGCCCGCCTCGCCCGCCTTGCGCCCTGGCGCCCTGGAATATGCTCGGCCCACGCTCTGGCCCTCGCGACTCCCTTCGATACTCCCTGCCCCACAAATCGACCCGCCTGCCCACCCGCCCCCGCCCGCAGTCGAGGCCGCCTCCAAGGTGCCTGACCCCGCGGCCACGGGCGTCAACGAGACCGCCGTCGCCGAGTTCCTGGCCACCTTCCGACAGAACTTTGGCAGCGGTGGGTCGAACGGACGTGGCTGGCAGCGCACGCCCGAGTGCAGGCGTCAGCCCTGCATGCTGCACTGCCGTGCTTGGCAGCAGCGGTGTTTTGCGCGGGCTGCCGCTCAGCTGGATGCGGGATGAGTGGTACCTGTGTTGCGCAGTCGGCATCTGGCAGGGTGATATGCATGGGAGCGGCAGCGGCAGCAGCGTCCCAGACTCCGCTCGCGTCGCGCGGCCCCCCGGACCCGACCACTGCCCCAGGGACCCGCGCCACGGACCGCCGCCCCCGCTGCCCCCGCAGGCGCCAACATCCAGTTCCTGCTCGACAACAAGGGCTCCAGCTCCGTCGCCGAGGTGGGTGCTGGGTGTGGGATGTGGCTTGGGTTGCGGAGGCGAACCTGGGCATGCGCCGCCGCCGCCGCCGCTGCGCTGGCCACGTCTCGCACCCAGCCTGCACTGGACGCCGGACGAACCTGACCAGCCCGCCCCGCCATACTGTCGTGCGCCCGCCGTCACCCGGCGGCTGCCGTACAGCTCAAGGAGCAGGCGATGGTCGTGTACGACACTCTGGTCGCTGCCGCGCAGCTGGGCATCACGGCCATCACGGTACGCACGCCGTACGGTGCACAGCGTACGGCAAGGACCCCGTGCGCGCTGTACCCTCCACAGCTACCCGGGGCCTGCCCCTGCTGCCTCTGCCCTCCTCCTCCGACGGGTGCCGCGTGTCCCCCCTTCCCGCCGCCCCTTCCTTGCCCCTGGCCCCCGGCACCTCGCCCGCCTCCCTCCACGCAGGCGGGCCCCTTTGCGATCATCGGCCTCATCGTCATCGGCCTGGGCCTGGGCGCCGCCATCACGGGCCTTCTGGGCGGTGCGGCGGGCCGGGAGGACAGATGTGGCTTTCGCTTCATTTCGAATAGCAGGGTCGAGGGGCCATGAACGGCGGCCAGCTGGGAGTGAGGTTGGGGCCCGGCCGCCTGCCCGCGCGGCCCGGGCTGCCGCCCTGTTTGGACGTAGCACGCGCGCGCTCGACCCACGCGTGCGACGCTACGTACCACCTGAGGGCCTCACCTGAGGAGCTCAAGTCGCCGCACGCTGCCCCACGATCGCCGCCGTGTCAGGTATCCTGTACGCCGCGGCCTCTGCTGTGGGCCTCTACGTGTCCATCGCGGCAGCCATTGGCGGCGAGTGCGCGCCGGCCGCGGAGGAGGGCGACGTGACCTCCACCGGGACCACGCCCGTGCCGGACACCGAGGGCCGGCGGCTGCTGTCCGAGGAGGAGGCCAAGCAGGAGGCCAAGGCCAAGAGCGGCGGCAAGAGCAGCAAGGGCAGCAGCAGCAAGGGCAAGGGCAGCAGCGGCAAGGGCAAGCCCCACGTCGACAAGGAGGAGAGCAAGGACAAGGAGGAGAGCAAGGACAAGGAGGAGAGCAAGGACAAGGAGGAGAGCAAGGACAAGGAGGAGAACAAGGACAAGGAGGAGAACAAGGACAAGGAGGAGAACAAGGACAAGGAGTTCAAGAAGAAAAAGCAGTCCAAGCCGGCCGTCAAGTGAGTGGGCGAGGCATGTAGCGAGCAGGTGGTTGGGTCCAGGGTCAGGGTCAGGGCTATGAGCGCAATACCAGAGGCGGGAGCCGCCTCTGTCTTACCCGCCCCCTGCCCCGCTGCCCCGCTTCCCTGCTGCTGCATGCCCCCATCCCCACCCCCGCCCCCGCCCCCGCCCGCCGCAGCTGCTACAACGCCCAGAAGCAGGCCGGCTGGATTACCTCGCTCCAGCGACACGCCTTTGAGGCCAACAAGTAGGGCTGCCAACAGTAGCACACCCAATGATAAACTTCACACACCACCCAAAATGGCGTGTGGTGGCCTCGCTCGCCACCGTACACGGGCCTCACGACCCAGC
>BDDC01000269.1:26234-57442 GCA_001662425.1 Chlamydomonas sphaeroides | reverse complement strand
CCCCACGACCCCACGACCCCACGACCCCACGACCCCACGACCCCACGACCCCACGACCCCACGACCCCGCCAACCGGCTGCGCCCGCCACCCACCGCCGTCCCACCCACCACACACACCACGGCACGCAGGTACATCGTGCCGCTCGTGTTCAACGGCGGCATCGACGAGGGCCTCCTCATGGTGACCGAAGGCCTGCTCAAGGGGACCATCGCCGTCGCCAAGCAGATGCAGGCGGCGCCGTGAGGAGGCAGGGTGGAGACGCCGCCGCGAGGGGCCGTGAGGCTCCAGGATGCAGCGCGAGGCACGAGGAGGACGGCTTGAAGGGCGAGGTGCCGTGGCGGTGCTGCCGGCGCCGCACCCCAAACCGAGCAGCTGCTGGGCTGCTGATGTGTGGCTGGATGGGCTGCGTCGCTTGGGCGGCCATAGCCGCGAGTCTGCAGTCGCACCCTGGTGATCTGTCACAGAGCGCCAACACATGAGCGTCGTGTTACTGTGTGTGTGGTTGAGTGCTTGTTTGGGTGTGTGTGTTTCCTATGTAGCATGGGTACGGTGCGTGCTCGTGCTCGCGCGTACGTGTGACCCCCGCTGCGGTACGCGCGTGACCTCTCGCTGCGCACGTGCGTGTGACCCCCTAGCCGCGCCTTGGTTGCTGTGTGGCTTCCCCTTGCTTGGACCTACTACATTGCTGAACTGTCACGGAAGACGCTATCATACCTGCATCGCCCAGCCTTCGCGCGCCAGGCACGCGCCATCGCGTGTTGCCTCTGCGCGGTGGTGGCCAGCTGTAACAACAGGCGCAAACCCACCCCACCCCACCCCACCCCACGCGCAGTGCGCACAGCGCCCGAAACAACTAACGCCCCCACCCACCACCACGACAAAGCAACTGACGCTGCCATGCCCCCGCTGTTGCGCCGCCCCCTCCCTGCGGCAGCTCAAGCGCACCACACCGCGCCGTCCCTACCGCCCCTGGCAAGGCTCCACCTCGGCCGCCAGCTGGCTCATCGCCGCCCACAGCACCTCGCCCTCACCTACGGCCACGCCTCCGCCTCGCACGTCCCCGCCTCCCTCAGCCCCGCCCTCCCCCACAGCGCCCGCGCACACGAACCCGCCGCCCCGGTACCTCTGGCTGGGCTGGCGGTTGAGGTCACCGAAGCACGCCGCACGCCGCGCCGCCGCACCCCTGGACACAGCCCGCGCCTTCGTCCCCGGCGCTGCGCCCGCCGCGGCCCTGGCCTCAGCGGCGCCGCCGCCAATGCTCACGCCCCACTTGCTGTGATCTTTCAGTGAGTCCCAGTCGGCCGCGCCGGCATCCACATCCTCAAGAGCGGGCCGCAGCGCTGCCGTCTGCTGGCCTCCGCCACTTGCGACAGAGCCGCCGCAGAGGCGCCGCCCGAGGCCAGCAGAGGCCCTGTGCCCTAGCGGGCCATCATTGCCTCCCCAGCCGCCGCCGCCGCCACCGCCGCCGCCGTGCCCAGGTGCGCCAGCGCCGCGGACCGAAGCAGGGGCGCTCCCGGCCCGGCAGCTGGGGACAGACACGTGCCGTACGTTCAGGCTGCCGTACGGCGTGTCGGGCGGGCAGAGCGACGGGTACGACGTGCCCACGCGCCACGTCTCCCACGCCATGGTCGACACCAGCAGCGGCTCCAGCACCTGATGGCGGGGGCGCGGGCAGCAAGCCGCATCGCAACGACCAGCTGTGCCGCCGGCAGGACGTCAGCTGACACGACGCCAGTCATCAGGCGGGGGCCCCATGGCCCCGCCCCGCTCCGGGCCCTGCCGCGCCGCTGAGGCGCAGGGCCTTGCGCCCGCATACCCACACAGCCTCATGTTGCAGGCAGCACGCATGCGGGGCACACGCAAACGCACCTGCTCGTGGTACGGCACCGCCAGCTCGGGTGACTTGGTCACGTGCAGCCACGCCATGCCGCCCACACTCGCCAGGCCCCGCGCCGAAACGTTGCTGCTCGGGGCGCCGCCGGCGCCGGCGCCGCCGCCCTCCACCGCGCCCGGGCCGCCGCCGCCGCCGCCCTCGGCCGAGCCATCGATCAGCTCCTGTACGGCGCCGTACCGCTGCGACAGCTCGTGCGGCAGCACACTGTCGTACACGTAGGCCCGGGCCACGGCCAGGCCCTCGGCGGCCGCCGCCAGCGACTCGGCCGGCAGCGACAGACACAGCGCGTGCTGCCCGAACACAGTCTGGCCCCTCTGGACCTCGTCCCAAGGTCCCGGACCCGGCCCGGTCGCGCCGTTGCCGGTGTTGCTGGCAGCCGCAGTGGCGGCACGCACACGGCCGGGGTAGCGAGGGAAGGAGTGCGTCAGCCAGGCGCCTCCGTCACGGCCGAGCAGCAGCGCGCCCTTGGCGTGGGCGTAGCCCCAGTGCTCGGTGCCCTGGCGGGGCAGGGAACGGCAGGCCGGGTCAGGTCCTCAGGTCGGGGGAGGCGCGCGGCCGAGTGATTCGGGGCGGTGGTGCTTCCAACAGGCAGCGCTCTGGCGGTTGGGCTGAGAGGGTGGGCTGGATCGGGGCCGGGGGCCGTGGGCAGGGGAAGCACGGCGCGGGCGGCGAATGGCAGCGCACGACGGCCCCCCGAGGCGATGAGCAACGGCGTGAGGGCACCGGCGGCGGCGGCTCGTGCCCACAGAGGGCCTGGCTGCGGCATTGCACCGGGCCGGGCCGCCGGCAGCCCCCTAGCGAGGCCTACCTCCGGGTCGGCGTCGTTGTAGAAAGCGTACCCCAGCGGCGGCGGCGTAGGAGACGACGACGGCGCCGCGGCGCCGCCCCTAGCGCACGCATTCGCCGAGGTGGCGGCGCTGGCGCGGACGAGGTGGGCCAACAGGCGGCGCAACAGGGCCAGCGGCGCGGCCCACACGCTGCCGCGCGGCCCTCCTCCGACAGCCGCCGACGCCGTCGGCGTCAACGGAGGTGCCGCCGCTGCGGCGGCGGCGGCCGCCGCTGCCGCCAGCGTCTGCCGCAGCGGGCCCGTCGGGTCGTTGACACTGAGTCCGGTGCGCCAAAGGCAGGTCGCCGCGGCGCCGCCGCCGGCCGCTGCAGGGGCGCCCCCGGCGGCGGCGCTGTCGAGGTATGCTGCCTGCTCGCCGTCCGGGAACTTGAGGAGGAGCCACCAGTCCACGGGGAGGCCGTCGGCGCCGATGCAGGTGGGGGTCACGGCAGCCGGCGGCAGGGGCTTGGCGGCGTCAGGAAGGTGGCCGGTTGCGCTGGCCGCGGTGGCGGTGTGGGCTGTCAGCAGCAGGAGCGCCGAGTGGGTCAGCCGGCGCCACGCGGCCATGGTTGCGGGCGACGCTGAGGGCAGCGGGCGACCGAGGCAACGCCTCGTTGCTGGTCTGAGGCCAGGCAGGAGCCCTCGCGGTGCGCCGGCAGACGCGTGCGCGCGGCGCGCCGAGGCCGAGGCAAGTGCAGTGACCCAAGGGCGAGCCGCGTTGTGCAGGTGCGCAGGAGCACGCTTCGCGATTTGAGTATGTTGTGCGGCTGCCATGCTGGTACACAATGTGTGTTGCCAGGGCATCCGCGCGATGCCTCGGTCGCGAGCTGAGCCCGGTTGAACGGCAGTTACTTTGGCATTCCGGAGTCACAGCGAAGTGCTTGTACTAGACGCCTCGTGTCGCATGGTGTTACGACGAGAGCTGCCCATAAGCGCGGTGCATGCGCTCACTCGCATCCTACCAGCCCTCACGTAACTACCTGACGCCAGCACGCTACCAACTCGTGCAGCTGCGATTGAGCTGCTCCGGTCGCGGCGTCGCTGCCCGGCACTTCACTCGCGCCCATAAGCAGCTGGCGACAGCGGCCCGGGATGGCGCCGAGCTGGAGCAGCTCCCGCTGCGATGGCTGCGCCGCGAGCGCCCCGCAGCTGACGTTCCGTCTCGTGATGTCGAGGAGGCTCTGATGCCCTACGGCCTTGCCTATCGCCACTATGTGCCGCCGCCGGCATCAATCTGCGCGGCAGCCGGCGATGCGCCGTTGGCGCGGCCACACCCAGGGCCAGGACAACGGCCCGACCCGCCCCCTCGCGTCTGCGTGTTGTTTTGTAACGGCCTCAAAAGCGAGATGACCGGGTACGACCCGGTGTGTCCCGCTACCGTAGTAGCCCATACCTGCGGGATAGGGACCAAGCGCCCATCCCATCCCATCCCACCAAGCCATAACCCCTTTCTCGCCTCCCGCCGGGGGCCGCCGCCACATCTGCAGGACCAAGGTGCGCCACGCCCTCCGCCTGGCCTCCAGCTACGGCTGTGAGTTCGTGTGCTGGGACTACAGCGGCTTTGGCGCGTCGGCGCCGGCAGCTGGTGCCGCCGCTGGCGGCGCGACCTCGCGCCGCAGTGGGCCCGTTGGCCCTCGGTTCGAGGAGTGCGGCCTGGACGACTGGCTGGGTGACGGCCTGGCGCTGCTGCGGCAGGTGGTGGCGTCGCCCCGTGTGGTCGTCATGGGTGAGCCCAAGACGCCGCGCACCCGTGGGGGGCCGCCGGTGGGCGCCACAGCTGCCTGCCAGCCGCCCGCCTCGCCGCGGTTGCAACGGGTGCGGGCTGCACTGCAGCCCAGCCGAGCGAGCCTGCCCTCGCCCCTGCCCACGCGCCACTACCCGGGCCTCACAGGCAGCTCCATCGGCGCCTGGGTGGCCCTCCGCCTAGCGCAGCTCGCCGCCGACAGCACCTCGCCCCAGCAGGAGCGCGCCTGCGACAGCGGCACGCCGCCCAGCGCCGCGGCGGCGTTCCCAGCTGCTGAGGGTGGGCATGCTGCTGTGCCCGCGGCCAGCAGCGCCCGCGGCCTGCCTCGCATCTGTGGACTGCTGCTGCTCGCGCCCGCGGTCGACATCACCGAAGCCCGCTGGGCCGCGTTGCCGGCAGCGGAGCAGGCGCGGCTGCTGTCGGCTCAACCGTCGCTGGAGCCGGGTGGGCCCGTCGCGGGGCTCCGGACGGGAACCGTGGCCGCCGTTCCAGCCATCCCAACCGTCCCAACTGTCAGCCTGGGATCACCGTACGCGCTGTCCGGCGGTGATGCCGTGGGCCTGCCGTACTTTGCCCAGGGCCGCCGCCACCTGCTCTTGTGCGAGCAGCCGTGGCGGCGGCGTGCCGAGCCGCTGGCACCTGGGGTCGCTTACCCTCCGCCGGGCTTCCCGCACCCGCACCCGCACCCGCCTATGCCGGCGGCGCAGAGCGTCACAACGCCGCAACAGCGGCTGGCTGCGGGCCCAGGCTCGCGCGGGCTGCGGCTGCCTGTGCCGGTGCGGAGCACGGTGCGGGTCGTGGCTGGGCAGGACGACGAGGTGGTACCCCTGGCGGCGGTGCGGGCCCTGCATGCGGCCCTGCAGGCCGCTGCCGCCGCCGCCGCCGCCGCTGCACCCGGCGCGGCGGTCGAGGCGGCCGCTGGGCCGGCGGCCTGCGGCGGCCTGGGGGCTGCGGCAGATGGCGCGCAGGGTGTGCGCGGCGCTGCCGGCGCCCATGCGCCGCGCAGCCGGCTGGTGGTGGTGCCGGGGGGCGACCACAGGCTGTCGGGGCAGGGAGGGCTGCAGGTGTTGGCGCGCGAGCTGGGGGAGCTGCTGCGGGAGGCGGAGCGGTGCTGTCGCGGGTCCGGGCCATAGGCTCTTTCGGTCGCACGGCGCGACACCTGGCGGGCCTGGCGCGGCCTAACGCATGCAAATCCCCTCCCCCGCCCGCAAGGCCCCCTGCCTACACGCAGGCGCGCTGCGCGGCCTCGCGGCACCCGAAAGAAGCAAAAAGCCATCGCCGTGTTCTGTTGCCCGCCCATTGCGCAGCCACCGGCGCCAAGGTCCGAACAGCACGGCGCCCGTGCGCTGCAGCGATGAGCAGCCTCATGCCGCCCCCCCCCACGGGCTACCCCGCGTCCGCAGCCCTACGGCACTCGCACACGCCTTATCCGTCCCAGCGAAGCCGCGTGCTCTCCCCTTCTTCTCCCCGCGCCCTCCTGCGCGTCCGCCCCCGCCCCCACCACACTGTCCCCAACCGCCCGTCCCGCCGCACGCCCACGACCCGGCGCTGGCCCGGGGCAACGCGCGCGCGCCAACGACTCCCCTCCGTCCGGTCAGGTGCCGTATGGCTTCCATGCTCTCGGGCTGCGTGCACGCTGCGTGTGGTGGCACCGCCAGAGCAGCTGCTGCGGCGTGGCGGCCCTTGCGCGGCACTCTGTTGGACCCAGGGGGGCCCGCGGGGCCAGAGGCGCCAGCGTGTGGCTGGGGCCATCGGAGCTGCTGCTCGAGGGCGGCCACCTGCAGCAACCCGGCACGCGGCGGCATGCTGCCCTGCTGCGCCCTGCTGGGTCATGCCGGCAGGGCGCATGGCCGGGCCCTTGCCGTGAGCGGTGCTGAAAAAACAGACGATGCGAAGAACCTGTATCTGCAATCCTGTCGCACAGCACCCAGCATTACACGCGCAGCCCTATGCCACCGAGACGAGCCTCCTCCCAACGCCTCACAGGGACTGCCTCTCTGCACACAACGCAGCGCACGGCCGCCGCCACGCGGCACCGTCGCCGTATGACCCTCACACCTCTCTCGCACACGCCGCTCTACACACACAGACACCGACAGCACACTGCCAGCATGACGCGCGGGGCCCCGTGCCAGCAGCCAGGGCTGACAGGCGACGGGAGCATGGATCAATTGGGGATGATATGGTATTAGTATAGCGACGCCGTCACAGCCTGATGAGGCATGTGACGACGACGCGACGAGCGCCATGCGGGCAAAAACGTACCAAACAGCACACCGCCGATTGGAACTGTGGGAACTCCAGTACGCGGCAACGAGATTCCAGCGCGCGCCACCGTCGAACGCAACCATGGGGACACTATCAGCACGGGCAGCCGCAGCCGCCCTCGCGGCCGCCGACGCAAAATGCCAACACGCACCGGTCTACCTACCAAGCTAAGCTTGCGACGCACAGCACACGAGCGCGCCCAGGACGAGCACAAGCGCTATTATCGCGAGCGCCGGGGCGGCGCGCGCACCCACCAACCCCCGTCGCGGCTTGCCAGCCCGACCGCCAACGTCCACCGCACCGGACCGCCGTAGCCTGCCCCCCCATCTCCATCCCACCAGAGGTCTTCGTCCCACCAGCGCCAACAATGACCACACCAACAGCCGGCAGCGTGGCCACGCGTGCTCCACCCAGTGTCCCCAGATCAGCGACAGAAAGGTTATATATACTCTTCCCCGGGCGAGCTCCAACGCTCCGAACCCCGCCAGGTTCTGCCTCCGCCAAACCGCCGCCGCCACGCCAACCGCAACACGCGCGCCGGCGCAGCAAGACGCGGCCAAGCCGCCTTCCGACTCCAGCTGCTACGACAGAATAAGGTACAAAGCGCAAAGGTGTGCTCCGGCGCCGGGAGCCACCGAGAACGAGCCCCACGCCCGACGATGGCCCAAGCAGGGGAGCTATAACAACCTACCGGCGCGAAGGGTGCCGCCGCCCTCAACAGGCAGAGCCCAGCCCAGCGCGCGCCGCTTCTAACAAGCAGCCTAGGGCACCACTGCCGCACACATTAGCCAAGCTAACCAAGTGTTCAAGCGGCGCAACAGCCCGCCGTGACGCGCGTCCCGACGCAACGCGGCAGCCAATCACGGCGCGCGCGCCAGCGGCGGCCCACAGCCCCAATGTTTCGCCCCGGCAAACAAACAGCCCGGCCCGGCCCCAGCCGACCAAACCGCGACAACACCCGAAAGAAAATGTCGCAAGCGCTAGATACCAACCTCGCTAGATATCCATCCAGCGCAGAGGTCCGCTTGCCTTCAACATGCAACGTGCCCAACCCAAACCTGCAGCCGACCAGGCGCCCGGGCGGCGCCGCCCTCAACTCTCCAGCGGCGCGCCCAATCCCGCGGCTTCTTATGGCATCGCGCCATTGCTGCACAGCAGAGCGATGACTTCCATTCCAGACCCCGGGCCGGCACGGACAGGTCCCGACCCCAAACGCACGGCCCACGGCTGCGCGCCGTGCCCGGCGCCAGACCTGACGGCTGCGCGCGGCTTCAAACCTCTCGCTCGCGCATACCTCCCTTCGCATCGTGACAGGCGCAGCGCCTGCCGCCGCCGCATATTTGTCTGCCTACCAGAGGCGCTGGGTTACCCACAGAAGCCCGTACGATATCCCAAAACACAGATGGCACATGAGGCCTAAAAGTCTTCAAACAGCCGCTGCTGCTCGGGCGTCAGCGGCTTGTAGCGGGGCCGCCGCGCCGCGGGCGGCGTCGCGGCCTTGGGGCCGGCGCTGCACGAGCCCGCGCTAGCGATGACGGCGCCGCCGCCGCCCGCCAGCTCAGCCAGGTAGCCCGCCGCCGGCATGGACGAGGTGTACGACAGGAACGACACGAGGGGGATGCCGCCGCCGGTGCTGGCGTCGCGGCCGAAGCTGCGGGCGCTGGCGCCGGCGAAGGGCCCGGCAGCGGCGGCGCCGCAGGGCGGCGACATGGGCGCTGCGGCGCCGGCGGCAAGGCCGCGGCCGAAGGCGGAGGGCTGGCGCTCGCAGGTATCGCCGTCAAGGGAGGAGCCGTTGGACCGCCGGCGGGCGTGACTGTGGCGGGTAAAGAAGGTAGCACGGCAGGGCAGTAAGCGGTCAGGGTAACGAAGGCGGGAGCACAACAAGAAAGCCAGCGCGTACACGAGCCTCGAGACCTCGCCCTCCTCACTCTGTGTCCATGCGGTCGCCGTCGCAGCCATACGACGCCGCCGCCGCATGCGTGTGCGGGCCGCCGCCGCCGCCGCCGAATACCGACGCGCCGCCGCCGCTGCTGAGGCTGGGGCGGGGCGCGACGTTGCGCTGATGCGGGTGCTGCTCAGGGTCGGCGGTAGCGGCGCCGCCGCGGCCAGCGGTGCCGTCGGCCGACGCTGCCGGACCCAGCATCTGGTCCTCCTCCTCAAGCCGGTGCTTGTGTTGGGCCATCGCGGGAGAGCCGTGGGCTTGGCAGCCATGGTCATGGTCCATGGGGCAGGCGCCGTCGACGCCGTGCGGGATGTCGACGCTGCGGCGGAAGCTAAAGCCGCCGCCGCCGCCGCCGCCACCGCCGTCAGCGGCATGGTGGCGCTGCCCGTCGGCGCCGCCGCCGCCGTGTTGGCCGCCGCCAGCGGCTCCGCCAGAGCGGCCGCCGGCGTTGGCAAAGCGCCGCATGCTGTCGCCGCCGCCGCCCCACCCGCTGCTGCGGAAGCTGTCGTTGGCGGCGCCGCCGCCGCCACCGTCGCGCCGGGAGCTGCCGCCGGCGTCGCCGTCACCGCCGTCACCGCCGTCGGACGAGGAAGACGACGAGTACTGGCGCCCCATGGCCAGCAGCTGCGAGTGGCGCGCGGCCCGCATCTGGCTGAGCTGCGTCAGCGACAGCCGCAGCGCCGGGTCTGTGTACGAAGCACGAGGGGAGCAACCAATTCAGGTCAAGCGGTGAACAGCGATTAGCTCACACCGCCATGGCTCATGCCCTCGCATTGTCCCAGCGGCGCCAGCAGCCCATACGGTACCTGTGAGCTTGTTGGATTCGACAGAGAAGCGCCACAGCTGCGCCGCCGACGTCACCGCCGTCAGCAGCGCTTGGCCGCCGCCGTTGCGGATGCGGTTACCGTCCAGGACCAGCCCCGCCAGGCCCTGCAGCGAGCCGCCGCCGCCGGGCGCCGGCCGCGCCGCCACTAGCGGCAGCAGCGCCGCCACGCCGGCGTCGCCGACGCCGTTGAACGACAGGTCGAGGTGCTCGATGGCAGGCGCCGCCGCCAGGCAGCCCGCCAGCAGCGTAATGCCCGCGTCGTACAGAGAGTTGCTCGCAAGAGACAGCTGCTCCAGCGGCCCGGTGACGCTCGGCGGCGGCGCCGGGTCCACTGACGCGGCATCGGCGGCCAACGCCGCCGCCAGCTCAAGGCCGCGGATGTGGTTCTGGTCCATGAGCAGCGTCCGCACGCCGGCGGGCGTCGTGCCTGACATGGCGAGCAGCAGCGCCGCCAGCCCGGCGGCGCCGGCGGCGTTGTCGTTGAGGCTCAGGTACTGCAGCGGCGGCTCGGAGCCAGCGCCGGCGGTGGCGGCCTGCGCCGCGGCGGCGGCGGCCAGCGCGCGCACGCCAGCGGCGCCGATGCCGCAGCCCGCAAGCTCCAGCCGGCGCAGGCTGCCGCTGGCAGCGACGCCGGGCTGCAGCGCGGCGGCGCCAGCGCAGCCGAGCGACTTGTTGCCAGACAGGTTCAGTGACTGCAGGGTCGGCGAGGCGGCCAGGAAGGCTCCCAGGTGCGCCGCGGCTGAGGGTCCGACACACACGCACGCACAGGGAGACAGGGCGTCAGCGCAGGCAGCCGCGAGCGCAAGCAGCGCAGCCCAGCACGGCCAGGTGGCTCCCTCGGCTCACCGGTGGCCCCCAGGTGGCAGCCGGACAGGTCCAGGGCCGTGAGGCACGCCGCCAGCGGCGCCCAGTGCGGCGAGCCGAACAGCGCTGCGCCGGCCGCGTCCCCCAGGTCGCAGTCCACAAACTCTAGCGCCACCAGCGGGCCCGCCTGCCCGCCAAGTGCCGCCGCCAGCGCTGCGCCGGCCTCGGCGTTGATCACGCACTTCTCCAGCCGCATGTGGGTCAGCCGCGGCGGCGCGACAGCGGGTCCGTGTGACGACCAGGCAATCAGCGCGTCAGCGAGGGCCTTGACGCCGCGGCCGTCGAGCTGCGAGAGCTGCAGGTGCGTGAGGCTGCGGTTGGCGGCGATGCCGGCGGCCAGGCGGGCGGTGGCGTCGGGGCCGTCGGGATGGTGTACGGCAAGGGAGGTGAGGCGGTGCGTGGAGGAGAGGTACGCCGCCAGCGCGGGCGCCGAGGCGGCGGCGCATTCGTACAGGTCAAAGGCGTTGACTGAGGTGTTCTGGGTGAGAACATTGACCACTGCGAGCGTGTGAGAGGGCTCGTTGTGGAAGAGCCTGCGGGGCGGCGGTGGCGGCGTGTGTGTGTGCGAGAAGGCGGGCGTGAAAGCTGCGCAGTGCTGGGGACTAGAGGGTGCTGCGGGTGAAGGGAAGGAGCGAAAGGGCTGGTGCAATGGCGGCAAGCGGCTGGAAATGGGTCCTGCTGTGGCCTGCCGCCTGCTGCCGCCGCCATCAAACCCCCGTTCGCACCTGAGCGACGTGGTGGTGCAGTCGGGGCTGGCGAGCGCAGCGACGTGGCCCGCAAACTTCTCTTGCGACAAGAAGAGCCCCGATATCTCCTGGTGATGGGGAAACCAGAAAGCGACGCGGTTTTGAACGGCATGCGGCGCTAGCTGCAGACGTAGACCAGCGGGCGCGGGACAAACAAAGGGGCAACGTGCTGCGTGTTCAATCTGCACGCGACTGCCGCTGCACACGATGGGCTGTGCGGTGTCGGAGCGCCGCTGCCGAGGAAACTTGCACATACTTCACCGAACCCACTGCGCACCCGCTTGCACCCGGCAGCCATATTTTTTGGATAAGAATCCCAAAGCGACGTGTAATGCAGCAAGGGTAGCGCGAACGGCGCCTGCGGGGGACGAGGCCAGAAACAAAAATGCGCACGCCGCTTGACAGGCGGAAGATGCTGATGAGAAGCAGCTGCAACAGCAAACCCAACATATCGTGCTGTAAGGGAGCCAGCTCTGTGAAAAGCCCTTTCTCAGCTGACTGGACGCGCTCTTCTTTCAGGCCAAACCTTCCGTTTAGCTACGCTAGGACTCTGAGGGTCCAACGTTCTCACCTCTGCTTAGGAAGGCTTGTGCTGGGTGGTAGCGGAGCAGCAAGCGACAAACAAGGTTTCTTCTGGAGGCCGCGCGGCGGCAGGGGTTCTGGCACGCCGCGCAATGCCTTTTGTATTAAGCGTATGTGCAGGACAGTATGCCGCGGCCTGTGACTGCTGGTCGGGGAAGCTCGTGCCAGCGGCGCCACATACCGTGCCAAACCCGAAATCGCCCCCATGGCCCCCGCGGCTTCAGATTCGCACAGCTTCGCACAGGTTCCTCACCATGCACCATGTTCAACCTGTACCATGGCTGGCGGCCCTAAGCGGCAAGAACAGCTCGCCCCCGCCTCAAACCCCGCCGCCATGAATAAGAGCGCGAAAGATGATGAATTCTAGGTTTTCGGCGGTCGCGGCTCCGCGCTTGGGGCAACTGTGGCAGAGTGGCACTGCGACCTTTGATGATTATTGCCCAAACCGCTCTTCTCAACTTACTGCCCTTTTCCCCGCCGCCACCAGGCCTGGGCCGAGCAACCACGAGCACTGGGTTAAGACAGCAGGGGAGACTCCCCTGTAGAGAAGCAGCCGTCAGGAGCGGTCCACCGTCGGGGCCCCGCGGTCGGCCGACAGCGAGAGCAGGGGAGAGGGTCCGCGCTCGCAGCTAGCGTGATCCATGAAGGTGTGCTGCATCAGAAGTCAGCAGGCCAGTGCAGCAGTTCCCGTGTCAGCAGCAGGGCCCTGCACGCCTTCCCCGCATATCGCCCGCGCATCTGAAGATAACAGCGACCGACAGCGACCAGCCGTGACAATGCCGTCACCAGGGTCACGTCAGATGCACCGCCACCCGTCATAACATGCCGTCGGCGCCTCTAGGGCAACGTCGAGCTTGAGCTGCCAGTGGCACACCAGGGTGCGCGCCACAGCTGCATGGCAGCGCCCGGCTGGCCTGGGAGCTGGGACTTGCTTACCGGCGCGTCAACCGCGGACTGCCTTGCCGCCTCTCCAGGGAGCCTGTCCACCTGCTTAGTCCGGCTCGCTCAGCCCTGCACCGCCGTTCCCGTCCCTTCCCTGCGCCCACCACCTGAGCCAACAAGTACCAGGAAGGCCCCCGCTCCACCTCCTTACGCCTCGCTCCCGCTGCCGGCAAGCACAAGTCAACTCAGTCCAGGCTAGTCAAGCTGCAGCGTGCCGAGGGAAGACGAGGGAAGGGACTGCGCGTGAGGCTGACGTCCCCAGGGAAGCGAGTGCCGCGGCAGGTCTGGCAGACGCGCCTCCAGTCAGCCCCGCAGCCCCGCAAGAGCATTTTCCAGTTGTGCACAGTCCAGCTCTCTTGAACAGGGCACGCAGGAGCACGTGGGCAGGAGGTTGGCAATCTGTGACCGCCTGAGCTGGTATGTCACTGCTAGAACCTCGTGGCGGAGTATTGTCGCGGCCGCCTACAATGGTTCTCGAGGTGCCACCAACCTATCCTCGCCCCAACACCCAGAAGGGTTAGGGCCACAGCGGTGGGCGAGGGATTGGAAGGTCGTGCCGGGGCCATGACGTGGGAATAAGGTGGCGGGAAGCCCACGCTATGGGCTGGGCGAGCATTATGAACGTGTTGGAGTGCAATATGTAGCTGCACGCGTATTTCGAGGCCTCGCAATAGGACCGGGCCCGCGTCATGGCCAGCCCGCGCGATGGGGCACAAGCCCAAAATTTGCGCGGGTCCCTCGAACTGTCCCGCACGCCGGACCGCCGCACCCATACTAGGAACTCGACTCGCGCCTTGCACCTGACCACATACCAGCCAAAATGGCCAAGGTTAAGCTTATGAGCTCGGATGCCCAGATGTTTGAGGTCGACGAGGAGGTGGCCTACCAGTCTCAGACAGTAAAGAACCTGGTTGAAGATGCCGGCATGGAGGACGCTATCCCGCTCCCGAACGTTATGGGGCGGATCTTAGCAAAGGTCATTGAATACAGCAAGTTCCACGTCGAGGCGGAGAAGAAGGGCGCTGACGAGAAGCCCTCCAAGACGGAGGACGAGATCAAGCGGTGGGACGAGGAGTTCGTGAAGGTGGACCAGGCTACTCTGTTCGACCTCATCCTGGTGAGCGCGCGCGTGCGCTCGGGCGACGACTTTCCTGCTGCCGCCCTGCAGCATGGGCCTGGAGTTCCGCAGCAGGCCTCCTATAAGAGGGACCGGTCCTGTCCCGTCACAGGCGGCCAACTACCTCAACATCAAGGGCCTCCTGGACCTGACGTGCCAGACGGTTGCGCAAATGATCAAAGGGAAAACTCCCGAGGAGATTCGGAAAACGTTCAACATCAAGGTAGGGCTGCCGGCCAGGACGATGGGGGGATGTCGGTGCTGGACCCGCAACGACGTAGCGACACGCGATGGCCGGTGTTGGGCTGTTTGGAGATGCGTTCTTGAGGCGTTCATGCGGGGCGGGAGCTGGAGCCATTCTTGCAGGGGAGCAGCATGCTCGTGACCCATGGGTCTGTATCACTAATACCAAGCTTGCTGTTCCACTCCGGCCAAGCCTGCCGGACCACGCGGTCTCCTGGGGCACCTTCTATAGCTGCCCTTGCACCCTCCCTCTATTGACTTCAGAACGACTTCACTCCCGAGGAGGAGGAGGAGGTCCGCCGGGAGAACCAGTGGGCCTTCGACTAAGCGGCTCGCCGCTGCCCTCAAGGCACGCCATAGCATGTCTGCAGGCCTTGACGCCGCACTGGCCGGCACCTACCTTGACTGTTTGTGTGTGTTGACCGCGCGTGCGTGACTATTGACGTGGATGTGCCAGGATCAAGTTGGGCGCGTGTGTGGGCATGGCAGTTGGGCGCGTGGGTTGGTGGGTAGGTGAGGCAGGCCTCGGGAGGTCTCGTTACATATCTCAGGCAGCGGGTAGAAAATTAGCACAGCACAGCTGCACTGGCTGTCGCTGCTGCGCAGCTTACGACAGGTGGAAGCGAGGCAGGCGGCTATTGACGGCGTTGCGGCCTGATGTTCTCAAGAGTGACGCAGGATGTGAAGTCTCGCACATCGTTAAGCCACTATGTCTGCCGATCGTTGGCCCCATGAGCGCGGCCTCGGCTCGCTACATCCGACGATAGCGGTGCACATAGGACATGAATGCAGCAGCTGCTAGCTACGGCATGCGCCAAGGTGCGCGTCATGGGTAATGTCGTGTCGATTTGCATTCCCTAGAGCCCGCAGTGCCAATCAGCAGTCTGCGTGCGTGTCATGACAAAATTGCACGGGGTTTGCCGCCCCGGCTGCATCGAAAGCGCGCCGCCGCTTCCCAGCGGCCCAACGGGTCCGGTCCGGCTAGGCCGCAAAGCTGCGGCGGCAACACCCACTCAAATAGAGTTGAGTTTTCTACGCTCATGACTACTCATCTACAGCTCCTCAGGAACCTAGAAGGCCAGCTTGCCTACGATGGAGCTACGCTCACTATGGCTCCTAGGCTGAGCGCATCAACAGCATACGAGGCACCGGCTCGACAGTGCTGGACACCGCGTGCTCACAAGCTGAGGGTCTTGACCAGCGTGCGAACACGCTTGGGGCGCCCGCCGTCCTGAGGCTGCTCCCGGCGCAGCGCCTCGTCGGCTGCCAGCAGCAGCTCAATGCCCGCCAGGCCGTCCAGCAGGCTGGGCCGCGCGGCCACCGCCTCCGCCACCTCGACGCTGACGGCGCGGCGGATGCGCTTGGGCGCCGCGTCCGCGGCCTCCGCCTCCTCCGCCTCCTCACCGGCAGTGGTATCCCGCAGCACGGCCGGTTGCTTGCGCTCGCGGCGCGGGCGCCCCGCGGCGAGGCTCAGCGCCTGCGCGGGCGCGGCTTCCTTGGGCCCCGGCAGCGGCTGCGACCGCACCTGGCGCCGCGTCATCCGGCACGCCAGCGCTGGCGCGGCGGGGGCGTCCGCAATCTGCTTGACCACGGCCGCCGCAACGGCGGGCGCCACGAAGGCCGACGTTGGCGGCGGCGCCGCCTGCGCCGGGGAGCGCGGGCGGCGGAGGCCGCCATAGGCCCGCTGCTGCGCCGCGGGCCGCTGCTGCGGCACCGGCGAGGGCGAGCGGACCTCCGGTTCCGAGTCCGACACGCAGCCGGGGCCGGAGAGCTGCGAGCTGCGCTGCGACACCGGCGACACGGGCTGCGAGGACTGCTGCGACGCCGACGGCTGCTGCGCGAAGCAGCATGCGGGCGGGGGCGCCGAGGGGCCGGACAGGTCGCTGGCGGTCGGGCGTGACGAGGCCGTCGGCGACGACAGCGAGCGCCGCTGCAGCGGCGAGCACCGGGCCGGCGGCGGCGTCGCTGCCGTCACGTCATCGGGCTGCGCCGTTGCGGGCCGAGGCTGCTTGCGGATGGTGGTGGGCGACGGCAGGATGTCGGCGAAGAGCCGGCGGCTGGCGCCAGACGGTGCGGCCTGGGGCGGGACGGGCGAGTGGGGCAGGGGAGTAAGCTCGGAAGTGGATATAGCAGAGAAGGCCCAGGACGGCAGAGGTTGTGGCCGCGGGGCTTGCACGTTGCCGCCACCCGGAGCAGCAGCATATTGCCGTGAGGCCTACCTGGAACGCCGGCAGCTGCGGCTGCTGCTTGGGGCCGAGGCGCACGACCAGCGCGCCGCCCTCGGCGGCCCAGCCCATGACGCAGACGTTGTCTCCGAGCTCCGCGGGCTGTGTTCCCAACACGGTGTAGCGCACGAGACCCAGCAGGTTCACGGTCCGCGAGACAGCGCCGCGCGCAATGGCTGCTTTCCCTGATGCCGTCGCGAAGACGACATGCACGCCGCGGCTGACGCATGTCGCGATGTTGAAGTTGCGCTCGAGCAGGGGCGCCGGGACAGCCAGTGAGAAGCGCTGCTGGTTGCAGTGCGCCACTGGCTGGGCTGGGAGCGAAGGCTGGGCGTACGAGGTGCTGGGCGCCAGCGTCGGGGGCCGGAAGAGGTCCGAGGCAGCAAGCACGCGGGCGCGGCCGAGCGTGGGGAGGGCCTGCAGCAAACACGGAGTGGGGGTTTGCGGCGTCAGCGCGAGTGCCATTGATAAGATAGCAGGGTGGTAACCAAATGTTACGCAGCCGTGCAGTTGCAGGAGGCGCTGGCGTCGGCCCGCTTGGTCATGTAAGGATGGATGGTGGCTGCAAGTGGGGTTGCACCCACACCTACCGAACAGTCCACCGTTGCCGGTATCGGTGCCATGATGGATGGCAAACAAAGATGCACACCGCTGGCGTCCTGTGGCAGTTGGGTGCACACTCCGTTGGGCACACAGTCGCGATGCGGGCTTGCTTTCGGCGGCCGACGACCGCATGCACTCTCACCAGCCGCAGTGCAGATGGTAGCAGAGAGTCCATGAGCCCAGACATCCTTGCAAGTGATGCGGCCGAGTGGTCGCGGCTGTCGCGGGGTGGCGGATGCTTGCTTTTGTAGCGAGCTAAGCGACTGACGACTTGCAGGGAGGCGTGCAGATATTGACGATGTAAATGTTGAGGGCAGGATGGGACAACTGAGCTTGGCGAGGTCGCTAAGTCGGGGGGAGCCGGCTGCACTCCGCTGCACTCCGCTACGGCTGTACGGCACACAGGTTGACCCAGCTGTCGCGCACCAACTGGGTAGCTCACAAACGTCCTCGCTTGGGATAGCCGTGCCGTTACTTGCAGCGTAGTTCGCTGCGGCGCTGGGCTAGCAGTGGACATGCTCCAGTCAACAACGCAGTATTGCCGCGCTCTGTAACATCTACGCCTCAAATGATGCATAACCAGCGAATGGCTACATTCGGCGAGGAAGCTGTCGCTGGGGATAATGGCTACATTCGGCGAGGAAGCTGTCGCTGACAGCTCTGAACATTCAGTTCCAAGGGTCGTGCCTTCCGCTGGACGTCTCATATTATGATAGAATAGGCGAGGCAGCTTACAGCCGAACACAAGCTGATGCTCCCACTGTGCAAACCACTCCAGCCTCCGCGCCATCATAGTTCCCCACTATCACCCCGACCCCGTCGCACCTTCGCTCTGGCTCGTGCTTAAGGCCTATCCCATGCACGTATGCCACATGCATCCTTCGTAATGCATAAATACGCAGTCCTCCGCCTCCGCTCCCTACCTGTTCTCTCTCCCTCTCCCGCTCTCCCGCTCTCGACGCAAACCCGCTCTCCCACACTCAGTCCCGGCCACGCCGCGCCAGCTATCGCGACCAGAACGACTTGGCCACGCCGCGCCAGCCGTCTACGCAGAATCCCACGAGCGCCTTCGCCGCGCCCAGGGGAACCCTCTGCATGTGGGGCGGCTTGGGCACGGCGGCGCCCTCGAGAGGAACCCGATACACCGCCTGCGGGCAAGGAGGGTGCACGAGGGTTGTGGCATGCAGGTTCCTCGTCTTGCCCGACTTGCCCCCAGCACAACCGAGGTCCAGTACGGGCTGCCCACCTATCCCTCATGCAAGCGCACAACCCCCACCACCACACGGGCTGTGCTCTGTTGCTTCACTTGAAACTGAACACACGCCCCGGGCCTCGCCAGCCCGTCCCACGGCCCCGCCTTCTGCACCCCTCGGCCCCACCTTCTCCACTCCCTCAATAAGGTAGGGGTTGCCCACCACACCGATGCCGCTGCCCACGTCCGCGATGGTCTGGTCGCCCACGAAGGCGCCCCACGTGACGGCGCCGCACACGAACGACACCGCCGACCAGGCGTTGACGGAGACCACGCCGTAGCGCAGGCCGTCGATGGCCTGGCCAGGGGGAAGGGACGGGACGGCAGCGGATGCAGCGGATGGAGGAGGGACGGGGGTCAGCTGACAGGAGAGGAAGGCAGCTTGCAGCGGCAGGCGCAGGGGCGCGCAGCAACCGGCGGCCTTAGTTCCAAAAACTAAACACACTGAAGGCACCGCCGACGTGCGTAACTGCCGTGCGTGTCCGGTCTGGTCCGTTACAGGGCGGAGCTGCGACCGGACAGGGCCCCCCCGGCCCTCCTGCTCACCTTCTGCGTGGCCTCGGGGTACTCCTTCTCCACGTCCGGGTGCAGCGTCAGCATGCACGACAGGCTGCCCCACAAGTCTTCGTTGGCGAAGCGCGTGGCCTCGGCCAGGAACGCCTCGGTGCCGGTCGTGGGCAGCTTGACCACCGTCAGCACCGGCGCAAAGGGCTCCACCTGCCCGGGTTGGGGGCCGGGGGTGGAGGGACACGCGTGTGGGTTATGGATGGGTGTAATAGCGGTCGCACTACTCCTGACACCCTAGGACAGGTTTCGTCCTGCTACAGATGGTAGCGACCGCTATTGCACTCTCTCCCCCCCTGATGGGACCGTGTCGAGTGCCGCAAGGGCTCGGGACGCTCCCATCAGGGGGGAGAGTGTAATAGCGGTCGCACTACTCCTGACATCCTAGGACAGGTTTTGTCCTGCTACAATGGGGCCCCGAGCGTGCAGGCCACAGCGGCCGCGGGCGTGGGGCGGCGCGGCACGGAGGATGCGGGGCGCAGGCCACATCGCCCAGGGTCAGCTGCCCAGGTTCAGCGCATATGCGGCTACCCACGGCGGCACACCGCAAGCTGGCCCTGTCTCGGCAGCTCAGCTGCAGTGCCGTGCCGTGCCATGCCCTGCCCTGCGGCAGCCTATCCGTGAGGGAGCACCCCAGCTACCCATCGGGCCCATGCCCGGCGGCCGACCTGGAAGGCGTACTCGTTCTTGGGGTCGGCGGGCAGCTGCTCCATGACGTTGATGAGGAAGGGCAGCGGCGGGCCCATGGGCCGCACCGGGGTGGCTGCGGGGCCAGCGATGGCCTCGCTGTTGGGGTAGCGCGCCTTGAAGGCCTCGTAGCTGCGGAGGGCGGGCGGTGAGGAGGACGGGAGGGGTGTGGGTCTGGCTTTGGCGCGCCCCCGGTGGGCGGGGGCGCAGGAGGGCAGCAGGGCAATGCGCAGGCGCCGGGCGGTTTCAACATGTGAACCCCGAACGCCACCGCACATGCGCAGCGGTGCGCGCCGCCGGTGCACATCTTGATTAAATGTCAGTGCGGTGCGAGCCGCGCGTGCGACATGAGCACACAGGGCACGTGCGCACGTGTGTGGCCTCACCGTTCCTGGATGCCGGCGTAGTAGGGCGGGTCCATCGGCGTGGTGCGCAGCAGGCCGCGCAGCGTCTCCATGAAGGCGGGGCCCTGCTCCCAGTCGCCCGGCAGCACCAGCACCTTGGCGCTGTTGCAGTTGCAGCCCACGTTGGAGGTCATGGCCACAACCTGGTCATGGCGGGAGGGGCAGAGGGAGGGGGGCGGGGAGGGGGCCGTGTTGGGGCGCACAGAACGTGTCGAGTTGTCAGCGTGCGCCGCCTGCTGCCACAGGAGCGCGCCTGGGCCGCTACCGGCCTGCCCCAGCCAGACCCCCAGCGCCCCAGGCTCAGAACCCCACGCCCCACGCCCCACGCCCCACGCCCCACGCCCCACGCCCCACGCCCCACGCCCCACGCCCCACGCCCCACGCCCCGTCAGCGCACCAGGTTGGCCGCCTGGTCCTCCAGCTGCTTGGGCGTGTAGACGGCGGGCGTCACGATGAAGGGCGTCACGCAGCCCAGCTCCGAGGTGATGGGCACCTGGAAGTTTGGGGGAGCACACGGGACATGGGACACGGGGCGTGTGGCCTTGGGCATGGGACACGCCCAAATCAACCCCAGCGCTGGCACCCCGCCCAATCTAGCCCTACCAGCGCAGCAGGGGTGAAACCTTCTGCAGAGCCCTCCCTCGTGCCTGCCGGATGCGTGGGTGGCCCCCAGCCCACTGCTGTACCTTGAGGATGGGGTCGTTGGCGGCGATGCGGCGCTTGCGCTCCTCGGGGGTGGACCCCCACACAATGGCGTCATGGGTGGCGGTGCCGCCTGCGTTTGGGGGTTGCAGGGGCAATGCACATGTCGGCGCCAACATCACCACTTCACACCTACAGCAACTGTGGAGCTCGCATCGCGCGCACCGCCAACCGCACCGCAAAGCGCCTTGGCAATCCCCCTCCCTGCGCTCGCGCGCCTCCCCTGCCCCCTCTCCCAGGCGCGCTGCCGCCCCCTCACCCGTCATGTGCACGCAGTCGACCTTGGGGTGGTACAGCAGCTGCTGCGTGTCGGCCGGCGTGGGCAGCTCCAGCGTGCGCACGTAGCCGGCCTGGGGGCGAGGAGGTCCGGGAGGAGGGTGTGGGGGCAGGGAGGACAGCCGCAGCACAGCAAAGAGGCAGGCACAGGGGCACCCTCGCAACTCCGGCTTGGCCCCACCAGCCCCGCGTCCCCGGCTGTTCCGCTCACAGTCTCCGGCTGCGCCTCGCTGTCCAAAATCCGTTCGCGCGCTTCTCCTTCCGCCTTCCCCTTCCTGCACTCCCCCCGCCTGCCCGCACCTCGATGAGCGGCTGCAGCACGTAGTCGGCGGTGGCGTGCCAGGGCAGCATGCCGGGGTGCGGCTTGACGGCCACCACCTCGCCGCGCTCGTACAGGCACACCAGCGCGTCCTTGAGCGCCAGGAAGCCCTGGGAGGCGGGTGAGGCAGGCGGAGGGAGGAGAAGGGAGAGGGGCAGCCGGCGGGGCCGGGGGCTGGGCGCGAAGCGAAGCACGCCGAGGTCGGCGGCGAGGCAGCCCCGAGACGATGCGGCAGGGCCAGATGGCCAGGGCGGTGGCGGCAGGCAGCAGCGGGTTGCGGCCCGCAGCGCCGAGCCCATGTTGGGGCGCGCTGAAGCCTCCAAAGCCCAGCCCTTGAGTGGAGAGGCTGGACCTAGCATGAGGGGCCAGCCCATGGTTTGATCGGTTTCGACAAGCTGTACGGCACCGGCTCACGTGGTTACCGGCGCCCAGCACCGCGCAGAGCCGGCCGCCGTGCGTCACGGTGCCGTCCTTGCCGTACAGCTCGGCGTGCCGTACGGTCTCCTCGCCGGGCAGCAAGTACAGCTCGCCGAGCGCGCCGGGCTGCAGGACGCTGTTGCGGTCGGCCCAGGTCAGGGGGTAGGTCTGTGGCGGGTTGGGGGGCGTGCAAGCGCATTGCGGTGCTGCAGGCATCCCGCTGTGACCCCTACGCCCACGTACCGCGGCGCGCGAGCGCCGGACACCGAGCTGCCTTCGCGTAGTTTCGCTTTCTTTGGCACCGGTGCAACTCAAATCAGCTTGGGGGTGGGGGGGCGCTAGCGCCCCGACCCGCCAACGCCATAGACGTTCCGGTCTTCCGGCATGGCATTCGGTTGTTGGGTTGCAGGTGCCGCCGGCTGCCTCAAGCGCCGGTGGGTGGCGGGGCCGGGGGCGGCGGCACGCGGTAGCGGACGGACGGGCCGCGCACCTGTACGGCCTTCTGGCCGCTGGGGGTGGTGCGGACGGGGAGCTGCGGGGCCTTGCCCGTGCTTTGCAGCGAGCGGAGCGTGTTGGCCAGGCGGTGGATGTACGTGGCTGGGACGGCCGCGGATACGAGCATCTCGCTAACCACCATGTCCTGGACAGCGTTGGGGATGGACCGCGGGAGGGAGGCGTGCTTGGTGCGGGTCATGACAGCTATGAGCACAAAGCGCGGGGGGAGGGTTCCCCCCTGGTTGCTGGGTGTGGAGCGCGGAGGGCTGTGAAGCTGCGTGTCGTTGTGCAGCTGCGAGGCAGGCACGGCGGGCGGCCGTGGGACCCTCCAGCCTGCACACGCACGCTGAGCAGCCTCCGCGCGGCTTACAACGTCAGAGCTGCCCTTGACGGCGGCGCCGTCGCGGCCCCAGGTCTCCATCTTGTCCATTAGCCGCAGGCGCACCGCCTGCGCGCGTGGGGAGGGGGGCAACGTGTGGCTGGCTGGCTGGCCTCGGGTCTATGATGGGCGGTTGGCCGTGACACCGCGCTCAGCAGCATGAAGCAAATAATGCAGATTTTCGTTGCCACGGGGAGGTCGCTGGGCGTCGGAGGCCACTCGGTGAACGCCTCGACCAGCTCGAGCCACTCATTTCAGCTCTGCTTGAGCCCACTTACGTCCAGCAGTTCCAATTTGCGCGCAATAGGCAGCTGAGCCCATTCGCGTTTTTTCTTAGACAGCAGGTCCACTGCGTCCTCAATCTCGGCGATGATTGGCGACTCTGCGACCATCGTGCTGGCCGCGCTGCACCTGAACGTGCGGCGAGCTGCTAGTGAGACCGTGCGAGAGCGACTAGCAAGGCGGGCCGTGCGAGAGCGACTAGCAAGGCGGGCGGCGCTGCTTCGTGCCGGGGGCGCGTTAAGCATCGCCGAGGTGCAGCACCAGCGGGTGCGTGGGGTGAAGAAGAGCGTGCACAGCGCTGAAAACAGAACGATTCACTGCGCGATGTCTATTGCGTCTTCCCGTGACAGAAGTGTTCGTACAGAAATTACCGTCAGCCAATGTAGCCACCATCACCCCTCTTCAAACCCGCACCCCTCCTCCAGGCCACAGCAGCAGCGCGGCACAAACAATTCATGTCGCCGGCAGGCAGGCCCCATCCTGCCAGCACATGCAACATCTGACACGAGCCCGTACAGCCACTAGGGAGCCGGAGCGGCTCAGCCGCGCACACGCTGACGCTCCGCGCTCCACCAAACACGACCAATGCCTCGCACCAGCCTGCCCCTCGCCCTACGTCGTCAGAGTTGGTCGCGGCGTGCCAGCGACCACGGAGCGTGCCACGTTTCTTGCTAGGTGCAGGCACGCCAGCTGGCGCGGGGAGCACGCGAGGTCAATGAGAATCCCCTACTGTTATATCGTATCAGTAATCCTGTACATTCGCTATGCTGCACCCCCGGCACTGCATCTGCATATATCCCGCTGCCCCTGCACCACTCACGAGCACCCGGCGACTCACCCCGTGCCTCTCTCGCAGCCAGTACTTGCAGTGTGCCAGCTATAACCCCCTACCCCTACCGCATCACCCAACAGTCACACAGCGAAACAGCACCGCCGGTCGAGGGCCGTGGAGGCGCGGTGCGTCTGTGCGGGCGCGCCGATGCAGTACACCTGGCTGCGGCAGCAGCACGAGCGCCCCACCGCGGCCCCTGGCCCCGGAGCACTGGCTGCCAGGCCGAGGCCGCGATCGGCTGCCACCGCCGGCCGGCAGCGCCTGACACCAGCCGGCGTCGTAGCTCCCGCCGGCTGAGGCCCCGCCGTCGGACACAGCTCCTCCCTTTCCGCTGCCGCCGGGCCGCTGCTGGTCGCTTCCGGGCTCAGACTCTTTGGTCGCCACGAAAATACATGTCCGCCGCAGTGGCCGGTTTCGGCGACGGCAGCGTCGCGTTGCCCAGCAGGGCCTGCCGCTCCGCCTCGCTGGGCGTGGATGGCGCGTCGCCGGGCTTGACCGCGGCCGCCGCCGCGGCCTTGGCGCGGCGCTTGCTCTCCGAGTACAGGAACACGCCGGCAACGGTAATGGCGTACCCCAGGCACCCCTGCCACGTGACCACGTTGCGGAACACCGCCACCGACACGGCCGCCGCGACCACGCCCTTGGCGTTGCCCAGCACCTGCAGCGTCAGCGCGCTGGTGTACTTCGTCACCAGGAAGTTTGTCAGGTTGACAAAGTAGGCCAGGCACGAGTTGCCTAGCAACCAGTACGCAAATCCTGGCGACGCGACCATGAGGTCGTGGCACTCGCGGTACGCGGTCGGCTCCATCACGGCGGCCATGGGCACCAGGAACACCACGCTGACGCCCGACATGTAGAGCAGCAGGCTCATGGGGTCGAGCTTTTCGGAGGGATCTGACATGAGCATGGACTGCACCACGGACTTGAGCGCGCGCAGCGCGGTCGCGGCGAGGCAGCAGCTGAAGCCGATGATGGAGAAGGCGGGCTCGCCGCCCGAGGCCACGATGACGCCGACCATGATGGGGATGAGGGAGTAGTAGGTGAGCGGCGCCTCGTGCTGGCCCTGCATGAAGAAGGCCAGGATGGCGGTGAAGAAGGGCGTGGTGGAGCCTGCGGCAGGGAGGGTAGGGCAGGAGGGTCCGGGGGGTGAGGGCTTCCAACAGACCTGGGAGGACAGCGGGAAGGCATGGCATAGCATGGCGACGGATTGGAAGGCAGGGCGATGGCGGGGGTTGCAACGGGCTCAGGACGCAGGGCTCTGAGTGGAATGGGAAGGGGACGGGGGCGGAGGGCGGTAGGGCAAGGGCTGCAGGGAGGATGAGTGGGAGGGAGGGTAAGGACGGTAGGGGATGGCAGGGTGGGTTTAGGCATGGGAGGGGTCTGGGAGGGCAGGGGAGTGGCCGCGTCCCGATGGAGGGCGCCGCCGGGGGTTGCGGCGGGAGCGGAGCGCTGGAGGGACGGACCTGCGGGGCCGGCATAAGAGGTGTATGCGCAGTTAGAGGGCATTTGTGCGCCAGGGAAGAGGAGCCAGGAGGGTGCAGCAGGGCCGTCGGTGGTGGGGGCGTGCGTCGCGGCGACACCCTCCTCCTGGCCCTTGCTTCAACCACTGCACACCCAAGCAGCCCGGGCAGCCCGTCATATGCAGGCCTTTGGTGAAACCCGGCGCTGACCAGCGGAAGTGAGGCACAGGCTCACCAACAGCCTGGTTGAAGGACACGGGGATGAACTTGAGGGAAGCGTTGCCGAGCACCACGGTCAGGCAGAAGACCGCTGCCAGGACAGTGATCCTCATAAATTGAGGCCAAGACTTGACAGGTTTCAACGGTGTCAACCGGGACAGCGACGCGAGCAGCCCGATCAGCGTGCATGCTGCGGGGTGCGAGGGCGGGAGCCAACGCATTAGCATATAGCTTCATGCAAGTACAGTGCAGATATTTAGAGCTGCGTGAATTACATACGAGGCGAGATAAGCGGTCTTGCAGCAGGGCGCGCTTACCGAGCATGTGGCATAGCGTCAGAAACACGGGGTTCTGGAACCCCGTGCTTGATAACAAGTACTTGTTGAGGAGCAGCACGCCGATGTTCGACGTGTACCAGCACAAGATGGCAAGCGTGGTGACGAGCCATTGAGGCACCGGCACCCCGCTACCCGCCATCATGGCGGCGGGCTCCTCAACGCGCTTCGCGACTCCCGGGCTAGCAAGGTCGGGAGTAGCTTCAGGGTCGGGTTCACCGAGGAGGGCTAGGGACGCGGTTGTGAGTGCAGGCCTCTTCACGGTAGTGAGCTGAACTAGAAGGCTATGTGATTACGTTGCTCGCTGTGAAATGGGCTTAACAATTTCGGGTGACAGCTGACGCTCTTTGGCGCCGATCGCGAGGAGTGCGAACCCTGCCTGCGTGGTCGAACCATCCGAGGGCCAGGTGGCCAATTTGATTATGATGCTTCGCGTGTGTACAGTACGCCTCGTGCCCGGCTGCCCGCGGCACGGTTGTGCTGTGCTGCAACCTGAAGATGAGCGGGCGCGCAACATACCCCATCGGTGTACACCCCGCGCACGAGTCGATACGCTGCTTCTTACAGCGCATCCGCACACCGCAGCATCCCCATTAACGTACACACCCAAGCTCGTGAGTAGCCGCTTGACCTCTAGGCCCTAACAACCCTGGGCCCCGCGCCCCAGAGAAGAGCCGGCCGGCCTCCCGCCCAGAGGCTTCTCCTTAGTCGGCCCAGCGCGCCTGTGCCGCCGACGCGGCTCCTGCCGTCGCCAGCCACGCACTCGAGCCCTAGCATGCTGGGCTCGCCGCGCCTCAGCCGCCATCAGAGGCACTACTGCCGCCCTCCCATCGCCACCGCCAAGCCTCACACCCACCCACTACCCAAGCTGCACCCACGCAGCCCCAGCTGCGCCTGCTCCCCATCCTCCCAGTCGCCAGCTCCACCTGTCCCCCGGCGCCTTGGCGCTTTACCACGCCTCGTCGATGCGGTCCTTGACGGACTTCTTCTCGTCGTCCGAGGTGACGCCGCCGTCGTCAGAGTCCTCGGACAGCTCCCGCCGCTCGCCCTGCTCCAGCATCTCCGAGTACGCCTCCTTGGAGATCTTCTTGACGCGGAACCAGGGCGAGCCTGCAGCCACGGTCAGCGAGCAAAACATGTCACAACGGCGTGATGCTGGCAGTGCCTTCGGCGGCGCAGCCGGCGACAGTGGAACGTGCTGTGGCTCGAGGGCTGTGGCGTTGGGCAACTCATCACAACCAAGAACAAGGCTGTGCTTCCGCTGACCCTTCAAGAGCCCAAGCGCCAAGCCAGGAAGCGATGCGCGACCCGCCGGCGTTCCGGCCGCCCCACCTGCGGCCTGGCTGGGCATGTAGGGCTCCGTCTCGGGCCGCTTGAAGCGCCACGAGGGGCTCTCCGGCAGGAACGGGTCGCCGTCCATGATGTTACGCTTCGTCATGTCCTCCAGGTCCGTCACGAACTCCTCCTTGACCTGCACGGGGGCGAGCGGAGCGTGTTGCGTGGGCCATTTGACACGCCTGTACCGCCGGCCGCCGATGGGTGCCAGTACTTGGTTTTCCGACTCCCCACGCCACGCCGATCGCCTTCCAGCAATCCCATCCGCGCCCCGCCCCGCTGCGGCTCGCCTTGGGGAACTTCTTGAGGCTGCCCTTGACGTTGAACACAGCCTCCTCGCCGCCGATGATGTGGTCGATGATGCCGTACTCCTTGGCCTCCAGCGGGCTCATGTAGCGGTCGCGGTCCGTGTCCTCCTCGATCTTGGCCAGTGGCTGGTTGGTGTAGTCGGCCATGATGCGGTTCAGGTTGGCCTTGTGGTACATGATCTCCTTGGCCTGGGCGGGCGAGAGAGGAGCAGGAGGAGGGCGTGGCGGGTCTAGTAAGCGCCAGGTGGTTTGTTCATACGCTGCGGACAGCAGCACATCCGGCTCAGCGGCACGGATGCCCCGTAAGCAAGCATCCGGATGAGGACGCTCGCTCGGTGGGGATGGAGGATAGCGGGCTCGTGACGGGTCCGTGCGGCCAGGTGCACGGCCCCGCGGTCTGCCGATAGATAGGCGGTGGGGATGTGCCGGTGGCAGCACACCGAGCCACCCGAACCGAGACCACGCAGCGGACGGCTGCAGGTCGGGGACCGGGGCCAGCTGGGTGGCAGACGCGTTGTCAAGGGGCGGGTCCAGGCACTCTTGTGGTTCGAGCACCGCGCGTGGTGGACTACCCCACGAGGCACGCTTGGTTTGCGGGTGGGAGTGGTGCAGGTGTAGGCGGTGGGCGGGCGTTGGGTACGGGGCGGAGCGTTGGCAGGGCCAGCGGTGAGCAGCGGAGCGAGGGCTGCCGGGCGCGTGAGCGTGTGCTGGTGCTGATGGCGCATAGAGGCAGCCCCGTGGCTGGCGCCGAGTGCGCTTGCGGCCAGCGCGGTGGCCGGGCCAAGGCCAAGGAGAGACGGTCGAGGGGGATGTGTGATGCCGGCAGCGCCTGTTCGACGGCACGCTCCATGCTCCCCAAGCTGGCGGCTGCGAGGGCGTGGCCCGCCGTGGCGCATGGCGCCGCCGCGGTGGCGGCTCAACAGGGGCAGCTGCCTTGCTCAAGAGCCACGCGCTGTGACTGCGTGCCTGTGTTGCGTGATGCGCCGCCACCAGCAAAAAGGCTTGGCGCTTGCCGTGTTGCGGCCACTGCAGCGCAGCAGCGTCCCAGCCGAAGGTCCGGGCTTGGCGCGCAACGCCACTGACTTGGCCGAGGCCACGCCATTGCGCAGCGCATCAGCTGCCAATGCGCACTGCGATCGACCGCAGGCTGCTTTGCTCAAGGCGCACGTGCTCGGTCACGCCCGCCTCTGGCTGCGTAGCTGCCGGCACCGCCACGAGCTGCACACAGCTGCAGGGCTCGCGACTGCCAAGACTGCGGTTTCGGTGATTTAGCATGCCTTGCACTGATAGGCAGCGAGCATGTCGAACGCGGAGCGGCTTGCGCTGGCCGCCGGCCCCCCACCCCTCGGGCAAAACCCTAGGTCATTCATGCTCCGCTGCGCCGCTTGGCAGCATGCCTCAGGCAGCCCCGCCCCCGCAAGCCCATGCCGGCGTCCCCACCTGGATCTCAATGTCCACCGCCTGGCCGCTAGCGCCACCGAGGGGCTGGTGAATCATAATGCGGGCGTTGGGCATGCTGTGGCGCTTGCCGCGCTTGCCCGCGCCCAGGAGGAAGGCGCCCATGGAGGCGGCCAGGCCGAAGCAGTACGTCTGCACGTCCGCGCGGCAGAGCATCATCGCATCGTAGATGCCCATGCCCGCCGTCACCGAGCCACCTGCAATATGTGATCCAAGCGACGTCATCAGCGCCCCGAAAGCCAGATCATCTCCATGAGCGCTGTGGGGGTCCGCAAACTCGCGTGCGAGCATACACGGCGTGGAGGCATCCGGCACCGCGACTGCTGCTAAGGGTTCCCGCCGCACCCGGCGAGTTAATGAATATCTTGATATCCTTCGTGGGGTCCTGCGAGTCCAGCAGCAGCAGCTGGCTGATAATGGCGTCTGCGCCGAAGTCCTCAACCTCGCCGCCCAGAAAGACGATGCGCTGCCGCAGGAGCAGCCCGAACGGGTCGCCCTGCATATCCGCAGTCCTCGGAGCAATAACGGGCTGCGAGTTGGCCTGAATCCATGGCCGGTCCCAGCCGCGCTCGCGGTGAGTGGTCGCGGCGACGCGGACCGCTCCCCGAGAGCGCCGCGTCCGCGAGGCCAGAGGGCAGGTGCCCTGCAGGCCCCCTAGGAGCGCGCTAGCCACCATCGCAGCGAGTTAAGCGAGCAAAAGTTTGTGTTTGCGCAAGCTCAGTCGCCGGTTTGCGCAGTGGTGGCCCCGCGAAGGGGGGAGCAGGGGGTATGCACAACTGCTACGAAACAAGCGTCTGGGTGCCGGCGAGCTGCCGAGGGTGCTGTGCACTTGGTTTGGGCCCCCATGCGCTCTCGGACGCTCGGAGCTTAGCACCCGGTGCATTCCCAAACACCACGCGAGTATTTGCCTGCGCAAAATAGATAGGCACCTCACCTCAGTGGTTGCACGCACACGAGAACAGAGAGCGCGGGTTCGCGAGCTGCAATGGCCCTGCTACGCCTCACGGCGAGCCCGCAAGGGCCCTCAACAAACCGTTGAAGTAGTGCACTGGTGCCCTGGAACGTGGCCTGAAGTCCTGTAGCGACCGGGGCCGGGGCGACCCGGCGATACCTGCTGCGCCGGTTGATGGCCACCGATGTCGTCGACTTCGCCGAAGTCAAGGCAAGCATAGCTGCTCTGGCGCTCTGGCGAGGCGCAACTTGGCGCCGCCCGGCCGGCATGCTGCCCCCGCGCCATCCCCCCGACCGGCCCTCGTCCCCAACACTCCACCCCGCAGAGGCAGGTGCTGGCCCTCCGCAAGCCGGAGCTCACGGAATGCCTCGATCGACTTGGTATGCGCAAGTCGGGCAACAAGGCGGAGCTGCAGCATCGGCTGCTCGACATCTTCGCCGACGTCGCGCACCTGTGAGCAGCACCGCCCGCGCCCGCGCCGCCCATGCCCCACCCCCTACCACGCACCTCCCCCTGGACCCCTAGCTCCTCCCACTCCTCACGCCCCTCCCCTTCCCTCCCCCTCACACGGTCCCCTCCCCGGCCCCTCCCTCGGCGCACTGTCGCCCACAACCCGCCCCTCCCCATGCCCCGCAGCGCTAGCACCGGCTATGTCGCCCGGAACATGTGGCGGCTCACCGCCGCGCAGCGCATCATAGAGGACGTCCACACCAAGCAGCTCACAGGCGGCCTGGGCACCAGCATGTCCGCCCTCGGCGCCGCCGCCCGCGGCGCCTCGGTGCCCGCCGACGACTACAAGCACCGCTCCCTCGCGCCCGGCTCCTCCCAGCAGCACTCCCACCCCGGCGCCGCCGCCGCCACCGCCAACGGCGGCGGCGGCGCCAACGGCACCGCCGCAGGGTCCGGACCCGGCCACAACCCCTTGTCCGCAGCCATGGGGACCTTTCTGCGCGAGCAGCGCCCCGGCTCGCGCGCCGCAGCCACCGCCGCCACCACCATCCGCTGCACCTGCGGCTCCACCTCCGCGGACGTGCAGCCGCTGCTGCAGTGCCGCGCGCCGGGCTGCGGCGTGTGGCAGCACGCCACCTGCAGCGGCGTGGTGGGCGGCAAGCCGTCCAACCCCGCGGGCGAGCACTACTGCGAGATGTGCCGCGCGCGGCGCGCCGACCCGTTCTGGGACCTGGAGGACAGCAGCATATGCCCCGCGGTACGGCTGCACAGCACCGGCAAGACGGCGCCGGTGAGGCCGGGGGCGGGGAAGGGTGAGATTCCGGATGGGGGCGGGGGGCAGGGCACCCGCCGCGAGCCCACGCCTAGGTCCGGAGGCAGACAGGAGGCCGGCGTCACGCCACGCGCCCCGCTGGCTGCGGCAGTCGCCTGTTGCCGCACCGCTGGAGCGAGCGAGCTGCGGCCTGCGCTGCCGGGCGCTGTGCACGGCCACGGCCCGGGCCGGGCCGGGCCGGGCCGGGGCGGGGCGGGGCAGGCTGCTCCAGGGGGCACGGTGCTCGCCGCTGGCCAGGGACCCGGAACGCCGCTGCCGCCCGTCGCATGCCTGCCTGCGCCGCCCCTCACCTGCGTGCCTGCGCCGCTGCCTGCCGCGCCGCCGTCCCGCCAGGTGAACGGCATGCCGCAGCCGCAGTCGGTGCGGGCGGTCGACCGGCGCTTCACGGTGTCGGCGGCGCAGCTGGCCAAGTACCGCGGCGGCGCG
>BDDC01000269.1:1327-21763 GCA_001662425.1 Chlamydomonas sphaeroides | reverse complement strand
GGGGGGGGGGGGGGGGGGGGGGGGGGGGGGGGGGGTATGACAGCGTGGCCGGGGCGAGGGGCGGCAAGGCTGGCACCGTGGGGTAGCGCAGCGAGCCGGGCACGGAACGAGGCAGGCGCGTAGGGGTGCAGCGGCGTGAGGACAGGCAGAGCGCGTGTGGAACCGGTTTGCGCGATGGCCCGCTGGGGCGGCGGCGGCGGCGTGGGATATGCAGAATATGGTACGTTGGTACTGGCGGTGCCTGGGGGTCGCCGCAATGCCGGTACGGATGTATTAGGAGCCCTGGGGGATGGAATGGACCTAGTAAGCAGGCGGCAGGCGGGCCAGGCTCACAGACAGGCCGGGCCGAGCCGGGCAAGCGCCGGCACTTGTCTTGGGTCTTGGCCAAGACGCGCAGCCGCACTTGGGACGGGGTGCGGTCGGAGCTACCGCTAGCAGGGGGCAGGGCGGGCACCCTTGGACGGTGCCGGGACTCTCGCGGGGCTGCGTGCGGCGCGGTTGGCTGTGTCCTGTAGGCGGGATCGCCCGGCAGCGCGCCGGACAGTCCGGCGGCGCGGCAGCGGTTGGGACGGCCTCTCGGTTTGATGACGTGAGGTCTGGAGTCGGCACGACGAGAGGTCTAGAGTCCGAGACTCCCCCTGTACTAGGCAGCGGCTCGGTTGCGGTCAAGGAGATTGCGGTAAGGGGCCAGGCAAGCGCTGCGGGGCATCCATGGTGGGGTCGTGCACCGACGGGCGGGGGCCTGGATGACGGTCACGGGTTGGGGCCCCCCAGCTCTGCACGCGTGTACCGTGACATGCGTGCCGTGACTGCTTCGTGACATGCTCCTTGCTCCTCTCGACCAGCCTGCGCTGCCCCAGCAAGCCAGCAGGCCCTTATGGCGGTCCGCTGACTCGACGCCCCGCACAGCAAAGCGTTCCATTCAAATTACAGGAACCTTCCATCCGCGGTCACTTGTCGCGCCTTTTTTGTCAGCGCTAGCCATGGACCTAGGGCGGGCGCCTTGGCACACGAGCGCCCCAGCCCGTCACCACCAGATTGCGTTCAGTCCGTACAATGCAACTCACGGGCGGACCCGCTCGGACACGCCGGGGCAATGGGGCCAGCAATGGAACGTTGACCCCATAAGCTCTCCGTACGCGGGGCCTAGCTCAGATGCCAAGTACGATAATCATACACTCGCTCCTGCCCCGCAATCTTTCCTCACCAACCTAACAGGCCAGCGTTGCCGCGGCCAGCAGCGGCTGCACGCCACACTAACAAAACCGTGCAGCAGCTGGCGAAGCGACACACGACAGGCAAGGATTGACTCCCCTGCGACCAGCTTGAAACCAGGCCGCAGGCAGCGAGTCATCTAGTCGTCGTCCTGCCACTCGCGGCGATCGGTCCACTTCGGTTTCCGGATCTTGGCGATCTCCTCCTACGCGGAAAGACGAGTGCGTGGGAGCAGTGGTCAGAAGGAGGCTGTGCCCGGTATGAGAAGGTGCTACGCAGCAGCGCTGGCACTAGGCACAAGGGCCTTGGTGGGTGGTTGTAACCGTAGCGGTTAGCTTTACGTTGAAGGCAAAGAGTGCTGACGTGTGGTATGCGTTTGCGTGTCCGTGGGGGAGAGGAGAGGGGTGGCAAGGGACTTGGCGCAGGCAGGGTATGCCGCCGCTGCAGCGAAGGAGTCTCGCAGGACGTTCAGGCGCAACGTGCGGCGCTGGCAAGGCTTGGGGCCGGCCGGCCCGCGGGCGGCCCTTGCTGCGCAATGTCCGGGACATGCGGCATCTGTGTCACACCCTCAAGCGGCCGACCCATTCCCTTACGTTTCCTGTATGACTATGGATATGTGTATAGCACGAACTCAACGACGTACAGAAGGCGGGGCCACTCGCAGCGCCCAGCGCGCTGCAGGCCAGTCGCCCGGCCACCACAGAAACCCGACCACTCACCTCGCTCATGTACTCGCCCGTCTGCGAGAACGTGGCGCGGTTGAGCGCACGAATCTCCTCTAGCCGCTCCTCGTCCTTCTCCGCGCGGTTGATATACCAGAGGGGAGCGCCGAGGCCCGCGACGAGGCCGAGGACCATGCCAGCCAGCGCGATTTGCGTGTCCGGATCACTGCAGCGAATAGAAACGGGCAGCGATGCAAGAGGTTTAGGGGCCTTGTGCACAAATCCGTCGGAGAGATGTTTGCTTGCCAAGGCGTGCAAGCGCGCCCACAGCTCAGTGCAGCGCTATACGTACGTCCAGTCGATCTCGATGGCGCGGCAGGGCTGCACTGGCCGTGTCCGCGGAGCGTGGACCAGTGACACCCGGCGAGCGGGCTGCGCGCGCTGCGTCGCGCAGCGGAGAGTGCTTTGCCGCAATGAGAGAGCCATGGTTGCAAGTACTATCGCTGGGACCCGCGCGAGCTTTCCATTGGCTCACAAGCGAGGTACGGCAGCAGCCACACGAACCCTGGAAGAGAACCCTAGCAGGCCCCAGCGAGCCCCTTCCGCTTTGCCCATGCCGTCGTGACTGTCCGCCCTGGAAGGCCATCCCGCTCACGTCACTGTGTACTGCACGCTGTCCTGGCCCCGCTGCCTCTCGGCCGTAGCCGGGTTGGGAGCCTGTCTAAGGGTTCTATCTTCTATGTGCTGCCAGCTGCGCCTAGCAACGCAGCAGCTGCCGTGACAGCCGCTATGTACTTCTTCTTTCTCATTTGTCAAAAAGCCGCATGTATATATTCATCCTCATTCCTCGAAAAGCCGCATGTACTTGGTCGACTTCCTATAAGCTCAGAGGAGCGCAGATGTCTCAGAAAGCGCAGGTGTGTTACAGGCTCGGCCATCACCTCAGCGCCCTTGGAACGCAAGAAGGATTGCGGCCGTGTGCCACCGACTTCCCGACACGTCCAGCAGGCGTCCTCCTGGACGCGTCCACTGTACACCAGGGCCCAGCGTCCGCGTCCGTCCACGCTTGCCCCGCCGGCCGCCGCCATCACCCTTCGCCCCAGCTCTGCCTGCTCTGCATCTCGGAAAGCTGCGTGCAACGGGGAGCGATTGCATCAAGCAGTGGGTTAGTGACAGCGCCATCTACCGGTTTCAAAGCCGGCGCATCTCAGCCTGTCTACCTCGCATCGCAGCTACCAACTGGCGCAAAGCCGTCGTGCCAATCGCCAGCGGTCTACAGTTGCTTGGGTAGCTCGGCACGCTCCATCACCATTGTCAGCACCTCCCCACACACACCACCTTCGACAGGCCCGCGCCCCGCTCACCACACGGGTCAGCTCCTCAAGCTGCTGCTGCATCCCAGACACAGCGCCCAGCAGGCCCTGCGAGCAAGGCAGCAGCAGCAGGCGGTCAGCAGCAGCAGGCGGTCAGCAGCACCCCCACCCTCGCCCTCCTCCTCAGCAGCAGAAAGGAGGTGGTAGGCGTGGACGCCGGCTGCCATGCCGGCGCCGCGCCCCCTGCACAGCGGCGCAGCGGCGCACGGCTCTCGGGCCCGGGCCGCACCCCTCTTGCCGCGCCCTGCAGCGCCCCGCGACGGCTGCGGCCGCCGCCCAAGACACGGGCCTACCTGCAACGCCGCGGCGTCCACCGCCACCAACCCGCCGCCGCCGCCCGCAGCCACCAGCCCTCCTCCCAGCCCAGGCCCCGCGCCCGCCAGCGGCTGCGGCGCCGCGACGCCGCCGCCCAAGGCTCCCGCCGCGTGTGCTGCCGCGGCATGGGCCAGCTGCGCAGTCGGCCACGCGGACCGCGGCGTGGCCTCGGCGCCCGGCGCCGCGCCCCAGGCTCCCCCGTGCGGTGGCGCCGGCTGCTGCTGGTGCGGATGCAGGTGGTGGTGGCGGTGGGGCGTCGCGGCCTCGCTGCCAGCGGCGCGCTGCTGCACGCGGGCCTTGAGCAGCGCGGTGGCGGCCAGGGCGGCCTCCAGGCCAAAGGCCTTGTTGATGGCGGCGTCCACCTGCGCCAGGAGGGAGCGGTGCGCGGGACTCATGGGGCCGGCCCCGTGCCGGTTTCAGGGGGTAAGAGCGCCTCAGACCGTGGCCGCCGCGGCCCCAGCGCACGCCTGCCACTGAGGCACAGCGGCAATGGGCGCTCCGCACGGTCTTCCTGCCTTTGGCAGCAGCGACGAGACTACCGGTGGTGGATAAATCTTATGGCGGTTGTTGCAAGGAGCACTGGCGGCCCCCGCCCTCACCTGCTGGCGGCTGATGTAGCTGCTGCACGCCCGCGTGCGGTGGCCAAGCCGCCGGGCCAGCTGCTCCCACTGCCCCACCAGCTCCTCGAACCGCCGCGCGCCGCCGCCGCCGCCGCTGCCGCCAGCCTCACTCGCCGCCGGCGTGCGCAGCTGCGGCGTCGAGGCGCCCTCCACGCCGCTGGCGCCGCCAGCATCCTCGTCCGCGAGCCTGGACCCGGACCGGTCCGGCGGCCGCAAGTGCAAGCGGGACAGGCCCCCTAGGCTGCCGCCGGGCGCCTCCGCTCCCGCCCGGCCGGTGGCGGCGGCGCCTGCGACGGCGCCAGCCCCACCGCCCCGCGGCCCGCCATGCGCACTCTCCGGGTCGTCACCGCCGCCCAGGCCGCCGCCGCCGCCGCCGCCGGCTCCTGCTCGTGAGCCCTGCCAATGCAGTGACGTGGACGGGTCCTCCCGACCCATCGTGGACGACCGAGCCCGGCCCGCATCCCGCTCCGAGCCACGCCCCTCCTCCGGCGCTACGCGGCCGCCGCCGCCGCCGGCCCAGCGCGGCAGCGGCAGCCTCGCCTCCGCCGCGGCCGCCGCCACGTCGCGTACGGCGTCAGCCCATCCCTGCACGGTGCCGTACACCAGCGTGCACAGGCATAGGCAGATCTGCGCCAGCCACGCGTACAGCACGAGGCCGGTGACGAGCGCCAGGCCGAAGAGGCCGATGTAGAGGGCGGCGCCGACCAGGCCGAACACGACGACGCGAAGGACGCGGATCGCGAGGTGGTGGAGGCGCTGCAAAGGGCGCGATGGGGGGGTGTATGGGCACAAGCGTGTGGGCAGCAGGCAGGGGCGAGGGGTGCATGGAGTTGGGGAGCAAGCCGTGCAGCGCGTGCTGTGCCTGCGGGGCGCCCGGGGCGCTGCGACTCTGTGTTGCCAATCTTCCCTTATGACACTTGCATGCAATGTCACGAGCACATAGGGGCCGACGCCTCGGGGCTGACACCCACACCGCTGGCTCACGAACCTCGTGCGTGAAGCTCCAGCCACCGCCGCCCTCGCCTTCGTCGTCCGCATACGCGAAGCTGCCGCCGCTGCCACCGCTGCCACCGCTGCCGCCCTTGGCGCTCAGCCGCCGGCTGGAGCGGCGGCCCGTGCCTGCAGCGGGAGCAGGCAGCAGCGGGGGCCAAGCGGGCCTCGTGGCACCGTACATTACGGGCCACGGGGCACATGCGTGGACGGAGCTGTCGCCGGTGCCGGAGGCTCGCCCGGCCCTGCCCTGGCCTCGCACACGGGCCGCCGAGCTCCCCGCAAAGCGCTACCTCGGGCCCTACCCTTGCCCGAGCTGCCCTTGCTGCCCCGGCCAGCGGCGGCGCTGTGGGCCGAGGAGTTGCGGCCGCTGCCGGCGCCGCCGGCCGAGGCCAGGCCCATGGACGCCAGCGCGGAGCCCCAGGGCCGCTCGTGGCCGGCCATGGCGTGGTAGGTGATCGCCAGTGGGGCCTTGCGTGGCGGCGCAGGTTGGGTGAGGCTCGTCAATGGATTGGTCCACAAGTTGCATGGCCTCCGCAATGCGCGTGATCTTATGACTCCCGGTATTGCCCGCCTAGCCATGTCCCATGTGTGACTTGGGAGCGCTTGCGACAGTGCTGCCAGCTATGCTTTGCGGCGCACACCTGCAGATAGAAGAGCAGCTGCAGCGCCACTATCATGAGCGGGTGCAGCGTGAGGTGGAACAGCAGCTGCGTTGGGCGCGGAGCCGGAAGGAGGAGGCCAGGGGGGGAAGCCAGGGACTTGCACATGCACACGCACACAAACACACGCGCCTCCGCCTCCCCTCCCCTACCCTTGCCTATCTGGCTGCGCCCTCTCCCCCCTGGTCCTGCCCCCTGAGGCAGCGCGCGCTCACCCTCGCTTCTCCCCACGCTGCACAACGACCTCCCCCTCGGCCCTGCACCGCCCCACCTGCGGCAGCACCGCTCCTCCCGTGGGCGCGCGCTCCTCCGGAAGCGCGGGCGAGAAGCCGTCCAGAGGCGGCAGCATGAGCCGCCAGCACTCGAACGGCATAAGCAGCCGCCGCGAGCCGCACGGCAGCAGCAGCCGCGCCAGCGCGGGCACACACAGCGGCCCGCACAGCAGGCCGTGCGTCACCTGGGGTGGATGCAGACATAACATAGGTAACATGTAGGAAGCACGACCCGCGCGGCACGCCCTGGGTTGATGACGCGTCGGTCGTGCATACGAAGCAGGGATGCGTTCAGGTGCACCGGTGCGGGAAACGAAGCCCGGCGCCGGTGTGTTGTGTGCAAGCAGCGGCGGCGGGCAGGTGGTTGGGCGGCGGCGGTCTGGCGGAGGGGAGTGGCTTCGGGGCAGGGGTGGGTGGGTGGGTGGCGGGGGCGTTGCTGCAGGTGTGTGTACGCCCGCGCCTCGGCACTAACCCTGGGCTCTTTCCCCGTGACTTCCCGCGCGCTCACCATCCCAACACTGCACACCCCTCCCCCTGCCTTCCTCGCCTTTCCCCCCCGGCCCACCTGCGTCTGGTACTTGTCCACGATCTCGGCCATGGCGAAAACCGACTGAGCGGCCACGTCATCCGGCCGGTAGCTGCGGGTAAGGGGGCCGTGGAGCGCAGCCGCGGCTCGATACGGCAGCAAACAGCATGCACGAGTCGGGCGGGACGGGAGGCGGCGGAGGGGCCCAGCGGCGGCGCTGCGTGGCTTGGCATTAGCGCCTGGGGCCCCGTCCTCCTGGTGTCAGGTCCAGTCGGCAGGCTCAGGGCTGCGCGCCGGCGTCGTAAGCAGTGCCGTACAGATTGCCGTACCGGTACGACATTATGGCGATGAGTAGGTTGGCGAGCAGGATGCCGGCGACGATGAGCTGCGCGATTGGGAAGGGCGTCGACGCGGGTGTTGTGGTTGTGGGTGCGGGCTTGCGGCTGTGGTGGCGCACGCAGCCCCCTTGCTCCCTGGCCCCCGGGCTTGCTCGCGCAGCCCCCGACATGCGCTCACGTAGATGACCAACAGGATGGTGCCGTACAGCTTATACCGCAGCTCCATGCCGTCCCAGGCGTCAAAGTTGAACGTCCCCATGAACGCCTGCACGTTCGGATGCACGCATGGGCGCCCGTGCGCCCGGTTGCTTATTTTTGCGGCGAGGGGCGTCAGTGCGGCCAGGGGCGTCGGTGCCGGCGCGATGGCGCGATGGCTCGTCTGTTTGTGTGGGGGCGTCAACGCAGCTTGAGCCCTGCTGCCGCTGGCGGCACATGCTTGTCGCATGGCACGACGCGGCGCTACGTCCCGGCCGCACCTGGAATAGGTTGAGCATGGACGTCTCGAACGTCGCAAACTCGCTCGAGGTGGTCCTGCGGGCCAGGCGGGGCAGGGCATACGGGCTGGCAGCGGACGGCAAGGGCACGACGGAGCGGGCGGCCTTGCCAGCGGGGGCGCGGGGCCGCATGGCGGCCTCTCGCGCCGCGAGCGTCCTGAGCGCCCTGCAGCAGCGCGCCACCGGCGCTGCGCAGCTGCGCCACACAGCCCTCCAACACGTGCAACGCCGCCACCCGGCCCCCGCCCCACCAGAACACCGTGTTGAAGGTGGTGGCGAATCCTGCCAGGATGACGAAGAAGGGCAGCGCAAAGGCCTGTGGGCAAGGCACGCGCAAAGCATATGTTAGCAGGCGTGCGAGGCGTGCGACGCGGCCTCCGGCGCGTGTGGGCAGGGCCAAGGCTGCGCAGGCACGGCCGCAGGCAGCGGCACCATGTGCAGCCCTGCCCTGGCCCGCACCTTAATCTCTCCGAGCATGTTGCCTATGGTTATGAGCAGTGGACCCAGCCGAGCAAATAGCGGCACCAGCACGAACAGGACCTACGCAAGGGGGCGGGCATGGTTACGGTACATGGCACAACAGGCAAAGACACTTCTCTGCACGCAAGCCTCCTCCTACTACATCTCTCGCACACAGCTCCCAGCGGCTACCAGCTGTTGGCGGGCAGCTTGAGCGCTGGCACGAGCAGGGGTCTGTCGGCAAACCTGACATCAAAACACGCGGGCTGACGGCCAGCCACCGGCGCTTCGTGCGCCAGGTGGTCCACTGACACGCCCCTCGTAGCTAGCTGTAGCAGCAGCCCAAAGCTGGCCGCGGCTGCTCGCTCGGAGCGCAGCCGCGCTCGCCCCACCTCCCGGCCCAGCACGGCAGCCCCCGGCCGCCAACGCGCCGCGCCCCACCCGGATGTATACGAAGATGGACAGCGAGGACCAGAGCAACAGCAGCCACATTAGCGTATCTGTAGACAGCACCAGCTTGCCCTGCGGCGGCAGCGGTGGGCGGGGCGGCAGCCGTGCTTGCGTCACACACCAACAGCAACTGCGGCTGCGGCCAGAGCCAACACACCTTAGGTGCGCAGCAACGCGTTGCGCGTGCATCCAGTGACACAAGAGACTGCCGTGCGTGGGCTCAGGGGCTGGGCGCATGGGTTCGTGCAGCGCGTGTGTCGCGAGCGGCGCCTGCCGGGCCAGGTGTCAGGAGTCTCCGGCGGGCTTCAGGGCCACCGCGCCCAGTCCGGCACCCAGCGGCCTCCCTCCCCCCAGCCGCGATATGCCAACCCTGGCGCCCCGGCGCCCCGCTTAGGGATGCATGGCGCCGCCCGGGGATGGGGCGAGGGCGGATCACGCCTCGCAGCCCCGCCTAGGGGCGCCCAGGGCCGCGGGGGCGCACCAACCCACATGCGCCCATCCCCCGCTGCACCTGCGCCCAGCGCAAGTGCATAACCGCCAGCCCCAGCAGCGTGGCGTCCACCAGCAGCATCGCCACGTCCACGCCGTTGCGCCGCGCGTAGCTGCGGGCAGGGACGGGAGATGCGCGGGGCAGGAACTGAAGCTGCCAGCCATCGGAGTGGGCTTGTGAGGGAAGGTGTGCGTGTAGGTTGGATGCGTCTGCGGGGAGGCGTGTGGAGGCTCGGGGCACGCGGGCCAAGCGCCGCTCGTAGCTGCGGGCGGTGGGTGGCAGCAGCGAGGCGTATGGGAGGAGGTAGGGCGGCGGGCTTGCGGCGAGGGGTGGGCGGCGCGGGGGGCAGGCAGCTGGCCAGCACCCAGCGACGCATACGGCACACGCGCACCTGGCGATATTGCCGCGGTATTGGTACACGGTCTGTTGCAGCATCTCCACGACGGACCCGACCTGGGGGCAGCGGCCACGGGGCAATGTCCGGGCCAGGCGGGAGAGCAGCTCGACACATCGACACGCATGCTGCACGAGCTGTGAACGCCCCCACGACAGGGGGTAGTCCGGTGCCCCGCCGAACGCGGTCTTATGGGTCGCAGGGCTCAAAGCGCACCTGGAAGGTGATGAATAAGACCTGGCGGATGTAGTGGAGCGTCGTGTAGGCGCCCGTGTACGTGGTCTGGTCGCTCAGGATCTGGATGGGTGCAAGGGACACGGGAAGCCGCCAGCATGCGTGCATGTCTGCAGGCGCCAGCAGCTGCTGGGGCTCAGGGGCGCCCATGCTGCGGTGCACGTGGGCGACGCCCTGCTGCCCCGCGTCGTGGCTTTGAGGCAATAGGCCACAGCGTGTAGACAGTGTTCCCACCTCGCGCGGCACCCAGGCTGGTGTGATGCTGGCAAGCCTGGACGATGCAGTTTAAGCAGCCGAGTAGCTGGTTGCGGCTTGTGTGGGTTGCTTGATACTATTGTGCTCGCTGCTTTGCTGCTGAATGGAGCGAAATGGAACGTCACTCGACGACACGATATGTTTCATCAGGTGTCGGGCTGCTCGCCGCTGTCGCGAGGCGGACGCACCCAGGTGTAGATCATGATGTAGGCGAGCGTGAACAGCAGCTTGCACGCCCAGCGCCCGCGCGGCGAGTTAAAGTAGGCCACGGGGGTCCACGCCGCAATGTGCCACAGCCGCATCGTGGGCTCCAGGTAGAACCCCATCGCGCCCTCGCCTGGCGAGCAACACATGGGCGGGCGGCAGGCCGCTATGTCGTACTCATCATGACACACGCGCACAACCGCCAGCCCACGCATCTAACATTGTTGCGTTCAAAGGGCCGACAACAGCCGACCTGTCCGATGCACTTTGTAGACGCTATGCATCGACCGAGTTACGAGGGCTCCCAGCTGCTCACCCGCGAGCCCCAGGTTGTGCAGCAGGATGAAACCCAGCGCAGGCTCCAGCACCGACACCTCCCGCGTGCCGCCGCGCGCGCCCAGCGCCAGCAGCGAGGAGCCCAGCCTGTGAGGGTTGGGATGGATCAAGCCGGGGGCAGAGGCGCGAGCAAGGAGGCATGGGCCGGGCACGGGGCTGCGAGCAATTGCGTCGGGGGGGCCGAGTGACGGCGCGCGGCTGGCAGCCGTACGGTAGCGTGTCCCGCGGGCGTGCGTACGGCAGGCGGTTATGCCGTACCAGGTGCTGTTGGTGTACGACTCGACGACGGCGGACGCCGTGAAGCCATAGTCCTTGCCGTCGAAGGCGACCCGCAGCGGCGACACCTCGCCCAGTGTCAGCGGCGGCCGCCCCGGAACCTGTATGCACGACACACGGCGTGGCATGACAAGGGCTTGCTTCGTGTTGCGCCGTGTGACGCGCAATTGAGTGAGCCTGCAACAGGCGTGTGGGGGCCTCCGCAGCTGCTGCGCCTGCTGCATGACGAGCGGTCGAGGCGCCTTTGAGTACGCGCGCGGTGTGCTCGAGAGACAGACAGACCCGCAGCAGGCGCAATGTTGGGGCGAAACCGCAGCACGATAACGCGCTGCATGCCTGAATGCCGGCGGGGCTGCCTCACGAACGAACGGACACAGACCCCCAGCCAGCGAGCTGAGTGCCATCCCGCACCCAAGCAAGCACCCACGTGCGGCGGCGGGTCGAGGATGAGGCGCAGCGGCGGCACGCCCCGCCGCGCCTTGTCGTCGTCGCCCGCCCGCATCGCCTCGCCCACCGCCTCCAGCAGCCCGCCCTGCGAGCGCGCGCCGCGGCAGGAGGCGCGGTGACGCAGGGAGGGCTTGCAGCCGTGCAGGCGAGGAAAGACCACAGCCACGTGGCAGGCCGCCAGCCACGAGTAGGCCCACACACATGCAGCCCCGGCCCGGTGCTGTCGGTGCGCAAGGCAGCCGCCAGCCGGCGCGGTCGCAGGAGGCTGGGAGCAGCTGGAGCAACTGGAGCAAAGCCAAGTCAGCAGTCTAAGCCGTGTGTGGGCCGCCAGCTCAGCTCCCACCTGGCCGCACCTGCAGGTCTCCGAAGCGCCGCAGCGCCGCGCGCAGGTCCAGAGTGGAGCGCGTGCGGTCGCGCTCTCGTGCCGCCACCACCGCCCGCAGCGCCGCCAGCACCGCCGCCACCACGCCCAGCGGCGCGTGCGCTCGCCGAACACATTCCAGCAGCACGCCCTGCGGCCGGCGCCGCCCGAGTGTGTAGCAAATGAGGGCGGAGGTGGCGCCGGGATGGCACCACTGCCCGCAGACCATCGCCGCAGATGGCGCGACGGAGCTGGGCAGGTGCACTGATCACGTGCTGTACGGCGGTACGGAGTCTTCGGCAGGGTGTGTGCCGTACGCGCACCCGTACCTGGGCTCCGCCGTACTCTGCCGGCACCTGCTCCCAGCGGTGCACCAGGAAGCGCAGCGAGCGCGGCCCCATCTCGCAGCCGCACTCGGTCAGCAGCAGCGCCAGCAGCTCGGGCGAGGCGTTGGACACCTGCGGACCGCACACGACAGATCATGAAGCCACGACATCATGCCTTGCGGCAAACGTCTGAATGCCGGTGACCGCTAACAACGCAGCGGCCATCAACGCGTGCTAATTTGTTCGTGGTGGTGGTGGCGCATTGGTCGTGCGTAGCAGGCAAGCAGGGATGCCTACAGTTGCAGGGCGTGTGAGGTGTATGCCGGTGACGTGTGCGTGTACGTGTGAGCTTCAAAGAGTACACATCATGGACCTCGCCGGTGGGGCTGTTTTGCCGCAAGCCAGCCATAAGCTCATCCGCCATCGACTCACCGCACCGCAATGTCGGTCGTGAGCACGGAGCCGGTCTCTGCCGCCACCTCGTGCGGCAGCAGCGATAGCGAGTCCACCCGCCGGTTGCGCCGCGTCCAGGCGTCTGGGCAGGGCAGGGGAGGGGGCGGCGCGGAGCCGGCGGAGCGAGGCCATTGGGCTGCGCGGAGAAGGCTTGGGAGGAAAGCCGCAGCGCAGCCGGCCTGAGAGGGCTGGGACTGCAAGCCGGCGCCCCACCTGACTTGAGCAGCGTCGCGACCTCGTCCGCGCGGTTGCGCCGGAGCGCCTTGATGAAGCGGCTGGGGCCAGGCGGAAGGAGGGGGGGGGCAGCGGCACGGCCGGCAACCGGGGCGCGTAGAGGGCCCTCGGCGGCCGGCAGCGGCAGCAGCCGGGCGCCGGGCCGGGCCCCGCGTCGCGTCGCGTTCACAGCCTGCCCCGCCCACCGCCAGCAAGCAGCCGTGCGGCTGTTGGCCGCTGCCATGGCATCGCGTGCAGCCTAGATAGCCCCCCATGCAGCGTCACGACACAGCAGCGTAGCGCCTGTGGTCCGCACCCGTGCCACAGCTCCCAGTCGCTGTAGTTGTCGCAGGGCGCCACCGAGTGCGCCAGCCGCACCGCGGGGCCACAGCCCTGCGCGCGGGAACACCGCGAGAGCACGGACCCGAGCCCCGGTGCCGAGGGCTCAGCCGCATGCCGCAGCCTCGCGCAGCCGTGCCGGCATCGCCCTCGCGTGCGAGCTGCGAGGAACCTGCGGAGCCCAGTCCGGCGCCCTCTGGCGCACCTCGCCCTCGGGCTCCGCCGCAAAGGCCAGCACGTGCATGGAGTCGGCGAGCAGCGCCCTGCTGCTGCCGCCCAGCGTCACCACGGAGCCGGGGGCGTACACCTGACCGTGGGGGTGTTGGGGTTGGGTTGGGGGTTGGGGTCAGGATGGGAGGGTGGGGGCGAGGGATGAGGGCGGGCGCTTGGGACGGAAGCGGGCTGCAGCCCCGGGGCCGCCACGCGTGTCAGGGCCGGCCATGGGCGGCCACGGGAGGGGATTGCTGCTGGGGCGCGAGGCGAATGGCCAGGCCTGTCGGGGGCTCGGCGGGGCAGTGGACCAGACACGAACCAGCCTTGGGCTGCGCCAGCCAGCCCTTGGCGACTTGGGCGGGTCCGCCCCCACGTGGCACACGCTGCAAACGGCATGCCCCACTCGCCCCTCACCTGCTTGGACTTGTACACCCGGATGGCGCCCATGGCACCATCCTTGTGCTTCCCCGCCACGGCCGCCATCAGCCGGTCCCCCAAGGAGCGGTGCCACCTGGCCGGGGCCCATCAGGCCGGGCGCCGAGCGCATTGTCGCGAATTACTTGTATCCACCCTCAATTTAACGATGGCAGAGCTTTGTGCCAACTGGTTTTCATTACTGGTTACACAAGGAGAGGCCACGTGGGAGAGCGGGCGTAGGCCACGAGGGCTGTCGCGCTGCGGTCGCCGGTGGCTGCGCTGGGTTCACAGGGAGCCGAAGCCGCAGTGTGTCGCGGGCCGGTCAATCTGGGGTAGCTGCAGCTGCAGCGAGGCGCCGGTGCTGGGATCCGCCGTGGGCCGCGGCCGCAGCGCGGCGGTGGCTGTAAGGTTCCTTGCGCTGGCTGGGTACGGGTGTGGGGCGCGGCGCTGGGGCAAGGGGGACGAGGCAGGGCCGCAGGAGCGGCGGCCTAGCGCGCTAGGTCCAGCTTCACGCGGGCGCAGCCGGCGGCGCGGACTCACTGGAACTTGAGCGTGATGGCGTACTGGTACAGCGGCTCGCGCAGCTTGAAGAAGCCGTCGCGCAGCCACCTAGCGGTGCATCGGCACATGCGGTTGGGGCCCGGGGGGAGGGCCACAGGGCGGGTGGGTGCAGCGGGCAGAGGGACAAGCGGGCTGCGGCCTGCGGGGGCCTGCTCGGATTCCCGCATGCGCAACGCCAGCATGCCGTATGCCCTACGCCGTCGCTCCTCGCGCGGCGAGTCTTGGCGTCCTGCCCCAGGCCTCTGGCCAACAGCCCGCGCACCGCGGCTCCCCCGTGGAAACCAGGGGCCGCAAAGGGCCGCCCCAGCAAATGGTCCACACTGTCACGGGGGTTTGTTTGCTGGTTTGCCACTCCGCAGCCCCCAAGGCCCAGTCGCGGGGGTTGGCTGGTTTGCCACTCCGCAGCGCCTCGCAGACCCCAGGTCCCAGGCCCCCACCTGGGCTCCCGCATGGCTGCGGGCAGTAGCACAATGATGCGGCCGCGCGCCACAAAGTGCACCTGCGGATGCATTATGCGCCTCAGGCAGGGCACCACACGGCGTGGCTCAAGTGGCGCCGCAGGCAGCTCTGGCGCGCGTACGGTGCGCCACTCCGCCTACGGCGGCCGGGTTGCATCCACCGTGCATTAGATCTCAACCCCGTTTGACACCTATCACAGGCACTCGGCTTTTATTCCTCCTGCACAAGCTATCGGCCTGCCTGAGTGTGCGGTGTTTCTGGATCCAAGCCCCAGTCTCCGAAGTCCCCCTGCATGAAGAATGTTGGCCGCGGCAGAAGCGGGCTGAGCTCCGCAAGCTGGCCCTCGCCTGCGCGGGCGGGCATAGAGGCAAGGTATGCGGGGTGGGCAGGGTGGACAGGACGGCACGCGGGCAGGACGGCAGGAGGGGGGAACCGGATAGAGGCGTCGGAGGAGGGGTCATTGGCCATGTCCGAGTGCGCGTGCTGAGGGCGCGGCAGGGCAGCATCCGCCAGCAGTGGACGGAGGGGCGCAGTGCGCTGCGCCGCCCCTCCATCCCCTGCTGCCACCGAGGCCCCCGCACCTGGACCGAATAGCTCGGCCCCCGGCTCCAGCAGCGGCAGCTGGTGCCGCCGGGCGACCTGGCGGCGGTGCGGCAGTGTATTGTGGTTACCGGTTAGGGCCACTGGCAGTGCCAAGGCAGTGCCAAGGCTTGCCAGTGTCAGTGCCACTGCCAGAGCCAGTGCCAGTGCCAGTGCCGGTGCCGGTGCCGGTGCCGGTGCCGGTGTGCCCGTGCCATCACACGATGTGATCATGTGAGGGCGGGCGGTGGGCACCGGAAGGTCGTACCTGCACGACCTTCGTGATGTGCTGTACGGCAACAAGCGTCACAGGGCACTCGTCGTACACCGCGGGTACGGCGGCCGCGGGGGTGCTGCCGCCGCAGCCACCGCTGCTGAGCAGTGTGGCCAGGTTGCAAGTCGCCGCGTCGCCGGCGCTGGCGGGCGCGCTGCCGGCGTCGGCGCTCAGGTTGCCCTGTGGGCAGCGGCGGCGGCACACTAGCATGGCTGCCGCACAAGGAACGACAGGACATGCTGCTCCCAGAGTAGCGCCGGCAATGCTGCCTTGCCGCAAGAACGCGCCGCGGTGTGGTGCGTGGCGACGCCCCTATGCTGGCGGAGAGCTCGCCAGCGCCAGGCGTGGCGCTCGGGCGCCAAGGCGCCCGACCGCCTGCCTGGGGCCGCCGAGGGGCCCTGCCGCCTGCCTGGGGCCGCACCTGGAGGAACGCCTGCCACGTCGGTGGCGCCTCGCCCCGCCGCAGCGCGGCGCAGACGCGCGCCCTGAAGTGCCAGCGCGACAGCACCCTGAACGCCACCTCCACCGCCCTGCGCGTCGTCGCCCGTGAGGCGTTGGGCAGCAGTCAGCCGGCGCCGGAGGGCATCACGGCGGCAGCGACCGCCACAACGCTTGGACAGGGGGCTTCGCGGGACGCAGTGCGGACGGTGCGGCCGCAGCCCTGCGCCCTTTGACACGCAGGGGTCAGCTGCTGTTGCAGCTGACGTGCTCCACGCACCTGAGGCTCCGAAGCTCGTTGTACGCGTCAAGCCCAACCCAGTCGCCGCCGCCTACCCCAGCAACCAGCGGCGGCGGCGAGGTCGCCGCCACCGCAGCCGGTTTCGCGGGCGCTGGGGCCAGCCTGGAGTCCGACACGACGGCCGCCACCACCGTCGCTGCCATAGGTAAGGGAGATGCCGCAGCCGGGGAGAGGGCAGCCGCTGGGGCTGCGGCCGGCGGCGCGGCGGGCTGGAGGCCTGCGTCGCCTCGCACCGCCGGGCGGCCGGCGGCGAGCGCGCTGCCGCCGTCGGCACCGCCTTCGGGGCCCGCCAGGACGGCCCCCGGCAGCGGCGAGCTGCGGTCCTGGCTGTGGGGCGCGTCGGGTGCCGCGGACGCGGCATCTACCGCCGCTGCAGCAGCGGTGATCAATGATGCCGGCAGCCGGTCGGGAAGCAACAACCCTGCTTCCGCGCCGGCGCTGCCGCCCGGCTGTGGCCACTGCGGCTGCCCGCCAGCGGGGCTGCTGTCGTCATTTGAGCGTTGAGACTTTGGTGGCGAGCTGGGCTGGACTGGCTCGGCTGTCCAGCCGGAGGTGCTCGCTTGGAGGCCGGGGGCTGTGGCGGACTGCGGCCGTGGGGTCGTCACCTGGCGACTCGCGGTCAAAGCTGCGGCCTCAAATGGCAGTGTTAGTGTGCTCTGCTGCTCTGCTAGGGGCTGTTGCGAGCTCGTGTCGGGCGAGGCAGTGTGGCCTAAGTCGATGAAGGCGCGCTGCGCCGAGTTTCTATATTCGAAAGTCCCAGAACGAGGTTCGATATCACTGCGAGCAGTCGCGGGCCTCGAAGCGGAGTCGCTATGTGACATATCGCGGCATGCATAGTATTCAAGCCTTCCGTCGGTAACCACCACACAGTCGGCATACACAAAGCCGACTCAGGATAGGCTTTGCGCCAGCCACCTTAAGTTACAGCTCACACCGCATCGCGGTTGCTCCACCACGAACCCCGCCCCGCTTGCCTTCCCTCCCTTGCCCCAGCTCACACCAACTCGATCACCTCCCCCTCGCCCACCTCCTCGCCCTCCAGCTCCTCGCCTTCCCCCTCCTCGCCGACCCCACTGCTCGTCCAGCCCGCCACCGCCATCCTATAGAACCCCTGACTCGGGTTGGCCTCCACCGTTACCAGCACGGCCTTTGCCCCCGGCTTGACCTTCCCCGCCACCCCCTGCACCTTGACCACCACCTCGATGCCCTGCTCCTCCAGCAGGAACGCCCCCAGCTGCAGGTCCTCGCGCTGCCAGCCCAGCAGCGTGGCCGGGTAGTCGGCGTCGCGGCCGCGCTGCAACAGGTACTCTGCGGGTTGGGGCGGAGCAGGGGCCCCCGGGGGAGCGGGCTGGGCGTGTGCGCAAGACCGTGAAGCAAGGGCGGGGGCGCGCGGCAGGCGGCGTTTCTTGCTGTATGGCGTGGCAGGGCGTCTGACGCGCAGCGAGCCTTTAGGCGCTGCATGGCTGCCAGGTTGCGGCGCCCCAAGGGGGCAGTCTTCGGAAGACTGCCGGCGTGGCGTGCCTCTTCTCGCCTCTCCACCCAACCCGCCCGCCATCCTGTAGATAGCCAGCTCGCGCTCCGCCACATGCCGCACGTGCCAAATACACACGCTCTGCCCTCCCTTTCTTCTCTCTCCCCCCACCCCACCTGCCACCCAGTAGCTCTCCAGCTCGCGCTCCGCAGCGCCCATCTCCCGGTTGGCGGCCGCTGCCGCCTCGCAGGTGGCGTCAATGACGGCCGCCGTGTAGGGCAGCGGCTCGCCGCGCAGCCAGGCCTTGACGTTGGCGTGGGCCATGAGGTCCGCGTAGCGCCGGATGGGCGACGTGAACTGGTGGGTGCGGGAGAGGATGGAGGAGGGAGGGAGAGGGTGGGTTGTGTTTTGAGGTAGGTGTAGAGAGTAACCCTACACGTGTGTGGTGGCAAATGCGGGGAGGCGACTGGGTGGCGACGCGAGCTGGGGTACAGGAGGGCAGAGTGCATGTCGGCAGCAAGCAGCAAGCAGCAAGACACGCACCTGCACGTAGGCATCCAGCGCCAGCGACGAGTGGCGGGCCGGCTGCGAGCCCATGCCGGATCGGGTCATGCAGCGGCGCAGCGCAAAGCCGCGGCAGGGGCCCTCGGGCAGCGCCGCCAGGACCTCAGGGTCGGGCGGGTTGGGCTCGTCCTGCGGGTGGGCGTGCGTACCGATGGGACCAGAGGAGTGGATGTGCCGCGGGGGACAAAGGAGGTTGCTGCAGCAGAGGGCGTGCAGTGCGTGTGCGGGACTGCGCTTGTGCAAGCAATGTGGCAGGCAAGGCCAGCCACATGGTGGTGGCGCTATCGGCTTCGACGCTGTGATCGGCCGAACCGGTGCTGGGGTGACCCAGCCGCCGCTGGCCACTACTGCCTTTGCGCCCGTACCCACTGTCGCGGGATCACGTACCTGGTATCTGTACGGCAGCGGCAGCGAGGCCTCCGCGCCTGCGGAAGGCAGTTCCGGCGGTGGCGGCTGGGGTGTTGATGCCAAACACAGCACCTCGCCAGGACCACCACATCCCCCCACCACACCGCCACATACGAGGTACGTATCACCACTCCTCGCAACCCGCAATCTGGACATCGCACAGGCAACAACACACTCAAAGCCCCCCTCAGCCCTCCTCACCGATGGTGCCCACGGCTTCGCCCGCCGTGATCATCATCTCGGCCACCAGCGACCTGCTGGCGCTCTCCCAGGGATCCGAGCGCGTGATGCGCACGTCCGGCCGGGCCCGGTCCAGGTGGTCGTAGGGCACGTGGATGTCGGACTCGGGCGAGGGGATCTCGATGCAGCCGCGCGACTCGCGGTAGGCGCGCCTGGGTTGGGCGGCGCGGGGGGCGACAGGGCGCGTTTCGCGAGAGGGGCGTGGAATCGGGTGATGCCGGAGGGATGCATAATCGAACGACGCGGAGTAGCGGGCCAAGCATGCCTGTCGCGTTATGCAACTGAGGCGACGGCCGGGCGGGAAAGGGGCTCCAGCCGGGCGGCAGTGGGCCGCCCCCCGGCCCCACCCAGGCAAGCCTCCCCCACTCCGGTAGCAACACTTCCGACCCTGGGGCGCCGCCCTCCCGCTGGCGACAACATGCGCGACACCGCCGCCCCCCGGCCGCACCGCAGCAGCGCCGAGCGCCTCAGCTCCAGCAGCTCCGCCACCGCGGCCGCCTCCACGCCCTCCACCGCCTCGCTGCCGCCGCCCTCGCCGCTGGCCGCGCCCCACGCCGCCGCCGCCTCGGCCTCCGCCAGCACCCTGTCCGCGGCCTCGTAGCTGATCTTGTGGCTGACGCGGATGCGGCTGGGCGCCACGCGGGGCCGCGACAGCGAGCCGTCGGAGCGCAGCTCCACGCCCACGCTCATGGCCTCGCACACCTGGCGGTGGGCGCGGGAAAGTCGTGCATGAACGTCCACGCTCTCAAGGCCGCTGCGCTGTGTAGGCCGCTGCGCCGTGGGCCCAGGCCATGGTGCGCGCCCTGGCCTCGCATCCCACCAAGGCCATACCCGCGGCCTCCCACCTGGCCCTCCCGCAGGCTGAAGGGCCCCTCCGCCAGGCGTCGCGGGAACATGGGCACCGAGCCGAAGGGCAGGTACATGGTGCGGCCCCGGGCGCGGCCCGACAGGTCCAGCCCCGAGCCGGGCCCGATCCAGCGGCTGGGGTCCGCCACGTGGATCCAGATCCGTAGCTTTGGCTTGGATCCGGAATCCAGGTCGCTCGAGTCCACCAGGCGTTCCACGGACAGGCCGTCGTCCACCTCGGTGGTGGAGGGGTCGTCGATGGTAAACACCTGCGCGCGTGTGTGGGGGGGGTTGGGTGGTGGGCTGGGGGGCAACGTGCTGGACGATATGCCCAAAGTGGGCAGCACGGCGGCCATGACCTCAGGGAGTGCAGCCCTGGCCATATGGTGTACAGACGTGCTTGTGCGCTAAGAAAGAGCTAACACACAGGGGCATGCGTGCGTGTGACCAGTAGTGGCACAATCGCAGCAATGCGCTGCCGTTCCTAGAAGACCTGGTTCCTGACGCTGGCACGATGATAACGTCTGTCCCGTCAGCACCCCCGCCACGCACGTTGAGGTGGGTGAGGTCCAGCCGCGTGTCGGCGTCCGCGTCGGGCGGCGGCGCCGCCAGCAGCGCCTGGCGCAGGGGCAGGGGCGGCGTGGGGCCAGGTCAGGGCGGCCATCCGGTTGACAGCGCCCTCGAAGCACGAGGACCGCACGGACAGGCAGGGTTTCTGAGATTGGGTGTTAGTACCCATTGGGGCACTAAGAAAATAATTCGGCTCCCGGGTCTGGGTACGGGACCAGTAATTCCCTCCCGTGGCAGTACCCAGTTGGGTACTCAGGAAATTGATGGTACTAACGGACAGGTCGACGTGCTCCCCCATCGCCCTGACTCGCTCGCCTCCGGCGGCGTTCGTGCACTTGCGCTCTGTGGTCTGCTATCCGCACGGCAACACATCCTCTTGCCGACAATTTCC